>JASDQU010104934.1:6745-33833 GCA_032191745.1 Picea mariana
AGGAATAAATTGAATGAAGATGGACAGGTTACAAGGAACAAAGCTAGATTGGTATGTAAAGGATATGCATAGATTGAAGGAATTGACTTTGAAGAGACATTTTCCCTAGTTGCCAGAATGGAAGCAATCTGTTTACTTTTAGCTTATGCATGCTCCAAAAATGTTAAAGTATATCAGATGGACATAAAATTAGCTTTTCTAAATGGGGAACTTGAAGAAGAAGTCTACATTGAACAACCAGAAGGATTTTAGTTGTCGGATAACACAGACTATGTGTGTAAATTAAAGAAGGCCTTGTATGGTCTAAAATAGGCTCCTAGAGCATGGTACTCCAGACTGGATAAGTATCTGCAACATGCAAGGTTCAGAAAAGGAAGTGTAGATAGCAACCTCTACATCAAGGTAAGCCAAGGTAATATTTTATTAATTGAAGTTTATGTTGATGATATTATTTTTGGTAGTGATGATGACAGGTTAAGCCAGAAATTTGCAAAAGACATGCAGAATGAATTTGAAATGTCATTACTTGGAGAACTATCATTCTTTCTGGGACTTCAAATACGTCAAAGCAACCAAAGAATTTTTATTTCTCAAACCAAGTATATCAGAGAAATGCTAAAGAGGTTCGGAATGGAAGATTGCAAACCAGTTATCACTACCATGCAAACCAGTTGTAAGTTGAGCAAAGATGATGATTCAAAGTATATAGATCAGAGGCAATATAGGTCAATGATTGGCAGCCTACTATATGTGACAACATCCAGACTAGATGTAATGCAGGCAGTTGGACAGGTGGCATGATTTCAAGTAGCACCAAAGGAATCACATGTATTAGCAGTAAAGAGAATATTCAGATATCTCAAAGGAACAAGAGAGTTTGGATTATGGTATCCAAAAGGAAAAGATCTATCACTTAATGCCTACACAGATGCAGATTGGGCAGGTTGTGTTGATGACCGAAGAAGCACCAATGGAGCAACGTTCTACTTAGGTGAGTGTTTGGTATCATGGCTAAGCAAGAAAAAATCATCGGTATCTCTATCTACAATCGAGGTAGAGTATATTGCAGCAACAACATGTTGTACACAAGTTCTTTGGATGAAACAAACTTTGACAGATATACAGGTTGAGTATGATGAGCCCATTCCAATATATTGTGATAATACAAGTGCCATTAGTATCTCAAAAAACCCGGTGATGCACTCTAAGACTAAGCACATTCCAATCAAGTATCACTTTCTATGGGAACAGGTTGCAGAAAAGAACATCAAAGTTGAGTATGTGGGAACAAAAGAACAAGTGGTAGACATATTTACAAAACCACTTCCATGGGAAGCCTTTGAATATCTTCGCCAAAGACTTGGAGTTATTTCTACTCCAAAAATGAATTATTTTTTAATGTTTTTTGAATTCTTATATTATATGTCTTAGATGTACACGAGGAAGCACCATAAGAGGACAGACTATCAGGGGGAGTATCCCTGGATGGAAAGATACCTTTGCCATTGATGATAAAGGGGGAGAGATTTATCAGATGCAGAGAAAAGAGGCATGGTTCCAGGAGCAGTAGATTTATCACATGCAGAGGACAGAGGCATGGTTCCAAGGGGAGCATGATTTATCATATGCAGAGGACAGAGGCATGGTTCCAGGGGGAGCATGACTGATATGATTTCAGTGTTGCATCAGAGTGTTGCCATCAATGCCAAAGGGGGAGATTATTGATTAAGGTTGGTTGTCATTGTGTCAACCCTTGAAGAAAGCCCCGTAGCACAAAGGTTTGGGTAATGGACCCAATATTGTTTGATGTAAATAAGACTCATTATTTTTTTGTCATGGTTGATAAGAAGTAAATATGGATGAACTCCAAAGTGGTCCCCTTATGGTGAAAGCCCTCACAGGAAGACGCTTTGTGGAGTAAGAGAACCCATGATTAATTGTGGAATAATGAGATGAAGGAAAGTGATTTTTTCAGGGAAAATATCCTATATGGATAGTTCTTGTCATTTCATTTCTGGTGGTATGTGGAACGTCACATAATTCCTCACAGTTAGAGAGTTATGACCATGAGAAGTTGGAAACCCCAGGTTTGGGTAATGGACCCAAGTTTGTTTGATGGGTAATAGTCTGAGTTATGATATATTTTCTGATAATACTATTATATATGGATAGTACATGTCATTCCATTTCTGGTGGTATGTAGAACGTCACATAACTCCTCACGGTTTGAGAGTTATGGCCTTACGAAGTTGGAGGACCCTTGTATGTCATCTAGAAGCCCCAAAAGGTCAAAGTAATCAATGTGGTTTAAGATATTTTAAAAGGTAAATAATAAAGTGAAGTGATGAGTGTATTATAATTCAAAGTGAATACAAAATAAATTATTTCAATAATAAATTTAATGGATAAATTAGAAGTGGACCCAACCCTAAAATAAGGAAAGTGGGTCAAGTGACCTAGAAGATGTTTTTAAGGAAGCTACTTGGAGAGTATAAATAAGAGGCAAGGCTCTCTCATTTGAAACACACTTGAGAATATTGAATATATATAGGTGTATAAGGTAAAAAAATGATATCTAAGCCTAAATTCTAAGGAAAGTGAAGAAAATAAGGCCGAAATGCAAGGAAGGATAAATTCTTTTGATGGTGTTTTCTAAGGTATGTTATTTACAGGTCATCTCACCATTTTTGCTATAAATTTTATTATATAATGATTCAGATCCTGAAATTTCTATACAAGTGAGAAACCCTATCCAAGTATCTATAGTTAAAAATTTATCTTGTGGGTCGTTGTATTTATGGAGTTACTCTCCGTGGAAAATAGGGTTTGTGGCCAGTCCTGAAACTAGTCAAAATCAGGTGTTTCAGGTAAAAATGTCATAACTTCTTCATAACAGATCCAAATTCAGTGAGACCAAATGTGTTAGTTAGGTTACAGTATTTACTATTATTTCTGATAGTTTTAGATCATTTCATCAAATATGTTGTGCAGGGCACGCTCTACAAGGTCACTCTCTAGAATAAGACAGAATTCAGCAAGGTATGTCATTTTTGCTATAACTCATCTTATGAGAGATTACAAGTAGTGAAACTTGGAGGAATTGCATTAAACACACTAAAGAACATTGTTTATCAGTTTCATATCTTTATACATTATAGGTTCAAAGTTATGATTACTTCAATTTAGGGTTGTTGACTAATCCAAAACTAGGGATGTGAGACTAAAGAAAAGTTTGATGACAATGATAGTATCCTGTTTTTAAAGTTAAGGAAGGTTTGCAGGAATGTGATCATATACACCAAGTCTATTATAGAGCCACAAATCATATTTGGATGATGAAATTGATGAGGGATTTTGGTTACATGGTTGAGACAAGTAGTTGATGAGTAGTTGACACATGATTGGTACATACTTGGTACATGGTTGGATGCACTTGTTTATGGTACAGGTTGATTACAGGTTGGTGCATTGTTGATGCATTTTTTTATGGTACAGGTTGAGCTACAGGTTGAGCTACAGGTTGATGCATGGTTCAGATATATTGGTATAGGTTTACAGCGGTATATCTCATAGTGATAATGTGAAAATGGTTCCATCATTCTACTTCTACTTCAGGGTGGCAAGAAGGGGCAAGGATGGGTGGTTGTAGCCGGAGAACATTGGCGGTTGTAGCCTCCTTCTGGTTGTAGCCATAGAATTGGGGAGTTGGAGTTTCCCTCAGGTTGTAACCTGAGAAAATAGGGGGTTGGAGCCTCCTTCCAATTGCAGCTGGAAAACAAAGGAAGTTGGTGCTTCCAATGAATGTAATTCTTCAAGACATATAAGAAAAAACATTCCATGGTTTTCTCTCGATTTGGGTTTCCACGTAAAACACTAGTGTACTGTGTATGTGTGTGATTGTTTATTTCTTACTTCTCATTATTGGATAATAATTCTACATTGATATAACATTTGAAGAAAAAGGATTATAATTATGCTATTACTAATTCACCCCCCCTCTCAGTAATCCAACAAGTTCCTCCCTGCTTGAAAATCGGAGCATAACGTCAACAACAAGGTTGAACAATAGCCCGACTAGGGTGGAGGCCAATGGAAGGAGTAAGGTTGACGTGTATTAAATGAACCTCGCCTCCACCCATCGTCAATTAATGCATTAGTACATGCCAGCCATTAATCCATCAACCATTCATTTAAACTATGCATCAGAACTGACATCTATTACTTGTCAAACACGCCACCCACATCATACCTTCCATTTCCAACTTGACCATATTACATATCAACTATATAATCCAATAAGTAAACATGTATCAAACCATCACCAATAGCGCAATCCACATCAACTTATTCCATAACATAATCACCATGCATATCAACTATATAACTCAAAAACAAATCGCATAGCTATTAACTTAATAGCTAGGATAACAACAACCCATTAAAATCGATGCATGTAGTATAGTATATAGCATGGTTTTAGTTTCTTCCCTTTGCTTTTATATTTTCTTTTGCCTTTTTCTTGTGTATGTTATTGCTAACATGTTTATTGTGCAGGTCTCCTGGTAATAGATCCCAATAATAGATAGCGGTGATAACAAGGATAACATAGGCCATTTGTAAAATAAAACTTGATCCTAGCGCAGCAGAAAACATAGAGCATGCCTTCTCAACCCCCAAAAAACCAAGATTATAACACCATGTATGTAGTGTCGAATAGTAGCACAACATAAAATAAGCACCAGACCTGATCTCCAATCTACAAGGGGGTCCCACCTACTAGTATTATTTATCTTTTATAATAATAGGCTTTAACAACACTTTGCGGGAAAAACTTTGTTGAGATTTTAATCGTCAACAAGGCCCACAATGCCGAGAAGAGCATTGTGTGCCAGCTTGACTTGTGAATTCCTACCATCCATCGAAGCATAGTAGTTATAAATTTTTTGATTTCTTCAACCTAGCCATTGGCCTATGGATAGTAAGGGGTTAAGTTTTCATGTCGAACACCCAACTTCTCAGTAAGTTCAGACATCATGAAATTGTGAAAATGACTACCATGGTCAATGACGATGGATTGAGGGAGAGCAAACCTAGTAACAATATGATTGAATATGAGCAACGCTACAGTTTTCCTGGTATTATCAAATGTAGGCATCGCCTCAGCCCATTTAGTGAAATAATCCACTGCTACAATAATGTATCCATGCCCCTTGACCGATTGAGGGTTACATGTGATGAAGTCAATGCCCCATTTAGCGAATGGACCAACAGAAACTATAGGGTAAAGAGGATAAGTATGTGATTGGATCTTATTGTTATATGTTTGACAAGAATGGCACTTCTGAATGAAAATAATGCAATCCTTAAACAACCAAGGCCAGAAGTAACTAGCTCACAAGATCTTTTGGACATTGGCATACCCAGACATATGACTGCTACATTCTTAGGAATGATAGTCATTTAAATCTTTCTCAAATTCATCATAGGTTATACATTGTCGAAATATGGAATCAATACCACGATGGTAAAGGGTATCACCAAGGATGATGTATTGACGGGCTTGATACCGAACACGACGACAATCTACATGAGAAATATCAGGCTGGAAAGTTTGGGTTTGGAGATAAATGATCATGTATCCATACCATATGTCATATGAACTGATCAGAAAGAGAGACTCATCAGGAAAGGAATCCTCTTCCACAATTTCTGTCTCAGTGGAGGGAAGGTCAGATATCAATTCATAAAAAACCAAATATTTCTTTGACTCGACATGCTCAAACTCCAAATCAAACTCCTGGAGAATCACTATCCATTTGGAGTATTTTCCCCCCAAAAATTTTCATGTAAGGATGTGTTGCATGGGGTTGCAATTAGAAATGATGGTGGTTTTGCGTAATAAGATATAATGATGAAAACGTTGAACAACTTGAACAACTTCCAAGGCCAGTTTCTCCACATGCATATATTTGGTTTCGATGGTCGTGAGACTTTGACTCAAATAGTAAATAACATGTTCATCGTGTGAATCATCCTCTTGGACTAGAACCATGGCTATGGTAGAGTCTAAAGAAACCAAGTATAAGAAATAATCTTGACTATAATCGGGGGGAATAACGTGGTGTACGGGTTAAGGCAAGTTTCAATGCTTCAAAGACTTTATTGGTAGTGTCATCCCATACAAAATCGTGACCCTTCATAATAAGTCAAGTGAAACCTTTCGTTAGTTCAACATAATTGGGAATGAATTGACGTAAAAAGTTTTCCTTCCCTTGAAAACTTTGGAGTTGGGGTAGTGTAGAAGGAGGAGGAAAATTGAGAATAGCTTCAACCTTCAAAGGATCCACCCTAATCCCATGTGTGGAAATGATAAAACCAAGAAGTCGTCCAAACTCCACACAAAAAACGCATTTATGTGGATTCAATTGTATGCGATAATATCGACAGCGTAGGAAAATGGCTTGTAAGTGTGTCGGGTGATCTTTGTCATGCATAGTGTTGGACATATTGTCATTGATATGTTGTCATTGATGTCAATAGTCGATGTCAATGTGATGTGATGTTAATTTGTTATGATGAAATGTCATTGTTAAGTTATTATTGATGAAATTGTCATTGATGTCAATAATATAACAGTTAGCAGAGAATTTAAATGTCATATAGTATGCAGAGATCAAAGATCAGAAGAAAAAGTGCATTCTAGAAACACGATCAGATCAAGTTGTGACCGTTGGATACACAAAGCACCAAATCAAGGGCAAGGATTGATTGCGGAGTGTGAAGGGATAATTAGACAACACGTTAATTCCAATGTTGCAATTAGTCTAGACCAACAGATTACAAGAGAAGCACCGTTGGAGTACTGGTCAACAATCAGATCAAGTCATGACCATTGGATATGCAAGAGCCAGATCAAGGGAAGTGATTGATTTTGGAACGCAAAGGGAGAATTAAACAACACGTCAATTCCAATCCCGCAATTAGTCTAGACCGTCGATCATCACCCGCCAATAGATCTACGGTTGGCATCAGTTCCAATACCAAATAAGCAATTTCCATTGCGGAACTTGAAAATAGTTTTAAGCATCATGCTAGTGAGGACCCCACAATCATCCTTGATCGTTGATCTTCTCCGAGAGCGTTCTCGACCGTTGGATCAAGTTGAGTGGAAGGATAGAGTAAGTCATAGAACATAGATCATGGAAGTGACATATGCATGGCCAAACCGACATTGAACACTTTGGGTAAAATCGACCGAAGGAAATGTGCATGAAGGAATTTTAGTTGAAGACGAAGTTATGAAGTAAACGTGAGCCATCCGATCGTAGGTAAATTTTTGGGAAAAAGAAGAGTCATTGGATTTAAACCAAGGAAAAGAAGCATAGTAGAAAGATCGAGCTGTCGATCTAAGATCACGATCAACGAACAACATTCATTTCAGGTTAAAAGTTGTGAGGAGGTTACACTTTGAGTAATCTCACTTCGGGTAAAACAAGAAGTAAGAAAGGTGAAGTTAACCGAAGTTACAAAGTCATGAAATTCCATCAACTGTCGGATCAGAGGAAGATCAGGAAAATCTTGTCAACCGTTGATCTATTATGAGTGCACCAAGGATGAGTGTGGTCAACTTCGGTGCTGACCAATTCAATGAAGAAGGACTCAGAACATATGAGTTCACCCGAATGCTGAAGTTATGAAGTCACTCTCAGTCGTCAATCTGAGATACATTTTAGGAGTTAGGACAACCGTTAGATCCAAGAGAAGAACATGTGCCACATGAGGAGATCCACATCAGCAAGACTACATCAACAAGGACATGTGGCACAATTAGATAATGACAAGTTTCAAAGTGAAATTGGAATTTCAGGTATGCGTAAGTCATGAATCTAAGTGACACATGGTAGCTTAGATCAACAGTGGAAACACCATAGAGGTGTTCGACAAGAAACTGTTGAATGATGCAGACATGGAACAAGTGGAGAGGGTTTCCATAGTGGGAGGATGGTGCATCCAGGACGACGAAGACACCAGGTCATCGATGAGTGAAGTGTTGCATATATTGGAAGGCATTGTAAACGTACCCCCTCTTCCCCCAATTCCCTCGTCTCTCCAGATCTGTGACGATAGTCTAGTCTTTTTCTTCTAGGATGAATATTTTTTTGCACGTGCAGGAAACAACATTGGTAATCACTCCAATCCTATGTAGAACCTCGTTACTGATATTTTCATTTAAATGTTTTTTCATATTTATTGAAGTTGAAAATGTAATAAAATAGTTCAACAAGAAGAAGAAACCTTGTTGATAAAATGAGAACTGAGTGACAATGTGGCTAAAAGTGTAAATTATTTGAACAGGTGCACACGTGGTAGAATGTTTGAAATTGTTCATTATTCAGAAATTTCTCGTATTACAATTTGTAAAACAACCCTGAAGGTTTCTTGTCATACCATTAGAATATTAGTATCATGTCTGAGTGGGCCTAATGGTTAAGAACATGTGTTTCCTCTTAAGAGGTCACAAGTTCAAATCCAAAGGGGGGTAGGGTATGTATACCTCTGTAGACTTTACCATTCAAATCATTCGGCGGAGGGGAGTCCCTTGTCCCACAAACAAGGGGGTCTCATACACCAATTTGGTGTGGCTTGGCCGTGACCTTAAAAATATATTATTATTATTATTATTATTACTAAGCAAGAGGACGTGGGTCATTTATGTAGTGCATAATAAATTTATGATATATAAAGGTGAGTTAATAAGTTAGGAAAATTCATTTTTTTTTCTTTTAAATTTATGTGATTCGTATGATTTGAATAATTTTAAAGTATTTAAAATATTTGATGAAATTATAAATTTGTTTACTTAAAATATATATTTCCAAAGGCAGTAACTTCTATGCGTTTCATTAGTCTTTCTTTCAGAAAGGACTGCATGTGTCAATACATACTTCAAAAATAATGGATTACAAATTGCCAATCTATCAATGAATGTCATTAATGGAGTAATTAATTATTGCATTAAAATATTTTAATGTATCAATGAATGTCATTAATGGAGTAATTAATTATTTCATTAAAATATTTTAATGTAAAATTTTAAGGTAGAAAAACAAACTACAAATCTATGCATCGAGATAGAGCATGACGATTAAAACAACCATTAATTCCTCACAAATAAGATTAAAAGGATGATTGATTTTTAAGTGGAGAGTAAAGTTTAAATTTATTGAATTAAAAAAATGTTATTTATTTATTTATATTACATGTTATTATTGTTAGAATGAGACTTTCCTCACCCTATACAATCTTGAAGAGAGGGCCTTACTCTGTTTCCCTATGCAGACTTACTTTCCCTGATTAATTAATCCAGAGACAAAAATAAATATTTTTCCACTTGTACGCACCTTGCAAGTTATACAGCATGAGTATACGTTGGTTGCTCCACTATAGCCCGCATACATCGAGATTTGTGCCAGAAAATAAAAAATAAATGCCAAGTTTCCATGTCACGACAGAAGATCTATGGTCTTTGGACTTCCATATACTATAAACATTCCAACTCGACCCTTCAGTTGCATTTTGAAGGCTATAAAGAAGCCAATTCCAAGCTATGGAAAGGGGGAGAGAATTCAACTTTGAGAGCAAAGTTACTCTGGAGAAATTATTACTTCATTATTGATTCTGCATCCCTTTGTCCTTTAAGTCTGAACAATGTGTTCAGCTCCCAAGCTCTTCCCTTATTGATGGATAACCTATTTGTCTCCATTATATGAGCTTGAATTTTGTGGAGGATTGAAGTGGTGGAGGCTCAGTTGGAAGGAACTCAGTTTCTCGGTTTCGAACCATGTTGATACGAAAGTATGTAATGTTTTCACTTCTGCTAATAATTTATTAATAGAAAGACTCCTTTCTTGTCCAATTGATATCTTGCAAATATATGTGTTATGATCCATGGGCATGTTTGTTTTGAATATTAATGGATTATGTTGTCTAATGTGCTAACTTGTTATATTATCACTATATGCTGTCTTTTCTTGTTTGTTGAGAACTTGTTACAGGTATAAAGTTTTTGGTCGAAGTGCTCAATGGTGGACATCATCAAACATTTGGATGAGGTAGGCCTCTTTCTTACCTCTTTTGAAAATTAGTTTATATAGCATATGTTGGAACTGAGTTGATTTCTACAGTCACTCACGTCTGTTGTGGTTCACCCTATCCATAGAAATATTTTCTTCGTAAGAAAATTGACAACCATACTGGGGAGAATCTTCTTTAATAGGGTTTGAAGTAATTTTCTCCTTAGATTTGTCTTGTTTCTATTGTGTTTCTTGTCGTTTCATTGCTTAACAACTCCTGTTCACTCTGGGTCTGAATTTTCCACCTTTTTCCCTTACTTGGCCTTGTTTCAAAGCATATACATGCTTTTTTTCTTGACAATCGCACACACACGTGTGTTGTCTCACTGCAAGCTGCGTATATATGCATTGTTTTCCCAAACAGTCGCATACACCCTTTTTGCTTGGTCTGGTGTTTGTTGGGTGGGATTTTATGCTTGTTGAGCTTTCTTAGGTCTTTGTAGTGCCTGTTGAGTGTCTGTGGGATGACAGGAACCCCTCTTTTTGTTGAATTTTTGGGCGAAGTTTTTCTCTTCATATTTTCATTTTTATTGTCCTTGTACATTGGGCTGGGTGATTTGATGTTTGATATCCTTGTTGAGTTTTCTTTCTTCCATACACAGTAGGTTTATATATCAAGTCACTTTTCAGTCCATGCATTTCCAGTTTTAATATATTGAAAATACAAAAAAAATTAGGCATTTTTCATTGCTTGGCATTTTTTGTCTTTCAAATTTTTATCATTAGCTTAGTACATATAGTGAAAGATTTCATCTTTACTTCTGAATTGTAGATTTGAATTTGGAAATTGCATCATTTTTTAGGAGCATATCATTCATCAAAAATTAAAGTTAGGACTTTGCATTATCTTCATATTTACTTTCTTGCAGATTCATAACACCATTGGTTTCATTACCATATACATTTTTGAGTAATCACAACCATAAAATCAATGCTAGAATTTAAAATTTATTAGTAACAATTTTATTTTCTACGGTGCACTAACTAGTCTAGGATTTAGTGCCTTCGAATAGGATTTTGTGAGTAAACTTCTCCAAGGAAATTAAATCAACATATGTGTCTGAGTCAAGGAGTGGAGAAATCCATTGTATAATTGGTAAGATCATGAGGCTCTGCTCACACGGGAGTTAATCACGAGGTCACGCGAAGTTTGTTGAAGGGATATCCCACAAATACTTGCCCGGCGTTAGAGATATTTCTATGGATTTATTCGTATTTGGGGATCTTGCTAGTACCCATACCTCCGTGAGAGGTGGTTCTTTCAAGGTTTCAAGATTTTCTACCTTGCCCATATGGTGATCCGGACTTACGACTACTCACCTGTGCATCAGTTATACAACGGTTTATTAGTTGCTTTACTTAGGTATCTCATAGGTTACTTGCAGGGGTTATTCTGCAGGTACCCTCAGTCAGATAGGGGTTGGACAACACACAACATTTATGGAGGAATACCTCTCTGGGGGGGTCTGACCAACTGGTTGTTAATCCCACGAGGGCCTCTATAATTGATTTTGTTACCTCCGATCTTTAGTAGGGAGTCTCAAGTCCCTCTTGGATGAGACATACCTTCTTTAGGGAGGGAGGCCACTCAGCCACTTTAGCCAGTTTGCATTCATATTGGTCGATTGAATTTTGGTGTGATTTTTTATTACTAGATGGCCTTAGGAGTCTACACTGAGTTTTCATTATCATGGATAGTGGAGTTCCTTTTTCTCCCTCATTTACTACTACCCCCCCCATGATGTCCAGTCATTTCATGGGGACGGCTCCTTCCACTTCACATTATGGTATGAAGAATTATAATACTCAGTCAATGCCTTGGGTCTCTAATCATTTTTCTCAGGGTATGCTCAATATGTCTTCGCACTTACCATCCTATGTCTCGCCTCCTTATGTAGATACAAGTTTTGGGTCTAGGGGCATGATGCCTCCTTATTCTCCCTCTCCATTTGATGGGAGTCATATCCTTCAAACACCTCTTATGGTAGGAGGCTGGAATCTTCCTTCCTATGAATCCACTATGCAATAAGTAAGTGCCCAATTAAGAAAGCATTCTACCTATTACACTCCATCCACTCATCCTTCTTCCACTATATCGGTTCCTACGAACACTTTTCCCATGGCGGATCTTCATTTGTCCTATGGTGTTTCATCCAAGGGGAGTTATTTTTATAGTATGGTAAACCCCCCTCACGAAGTTCCTTCACCTGGGGGAAACATATATCCTCACATGAGTAACCCTTGTCGTGTTGCTTTCTCTTCGCAAAAGGATTCCTCAATGTTGATTCCCTTACAACCCTTTATGAATCAGTATGGAGGAGAATACTACCCTATTGGATAGGGATAGGGTGTAAACCAGAATCCTTCCTGGCCTGCAATTTCTCAAAACCAATCTATCCTTGGACATTGGTCTCAAATGTCATAATTCACTATCGCCACTAGTCCAGTACTGCCGGTTATACTGGAACTCTATCACCAACCTCTTCTAGTCATGTTGGAGATTGGTCGAAAACCTCCATGAGTCATGTTGAAGACCTGCAACAAACCATTGCAAGTCATGTTGGGGGCACATGTCTAGTCATTTCTAGTCACACTGCACATACATCACCAACCTCTGCTAGTCATGTTGGAGATTCATCACCAACCTATGTTAGTCATGTTGGAGATTCATCACCAACCTCTGCTATTCATGTTGGAGATTCATCACCAACCTCTGTTAGTCATGTTGGGGATTCATAAACAACCTCTGCTAGTCATGTTGGAAATTTTCTACTAGCCTCTGCAAGTCATGCTAGGAGTATGTCACCAGCCAATGCAAGTTATGTTGGGGGCATTCATATGATTGAGAAATCTAGACGTCTCAGACGTAAGCCTAGATTCCTTTGCAAGACTTGTGAAGGAATTAACCTTACTAATTTGTGTCATGTTACTGATGGGATACTAGAAGCATGGGGCTAACCTATGGTCCCTTCAGGTTCTGACGCAATTATGGTTTCACAACACTCTGTTCCTTCTTTGGTTGATACAATAGTCATGCCAATGCAATCTTCAGCTGACACCCCTTTTCCTTTAGGGGGTGATGCGTCCTTTGACCTTGTTGTCTCACATCCTGTTGAACCTATGGTCATGTCAATGCAATCTTCGACAGACAACACTCCTATTTTTGGGGGTGACGCACCTTTTGACCTTGTTTTACCACATCATTTTCAACCAATGGTTGAGGAATTAGTCGTGTCGATGCAATATTCAATGGACCCCACTCTTCTCTTGGAGAGTGACAAGTCTAAGGAAACGGTCGTGCCAATGCAATTTTCGGTCGATCTCGCTCTTCTAGTTCTGGTTCTATACCTTCTATGCCATGTCCTTAGCATTTCTAGTCTTTCATATTATGAACAGGAGAGAGTTTTACTCTTCTCAAGTTTTGATCTCCCTCCAAGTCTTGATGAGGTTCCCTTTGATTGGGATGGTCTCATGGGGTATCAAATTCCCCCACCTATGTATTTTCCAGGAAGAGACATTATCCGATATATCACAGAGACGATAACCTTCATTAGCACTTTATCCTCCTCGACTTGGAGAGCTTTGGGATTTCCCAAGATTATTTCACTTATCCGTAATATGCTGACATTCCAGAGAAGTCCAGCATGGGAGCCTTGGCCTCCCCCATGACTTGCTACCTAGAATCTCCCAACCGAGTCCAAGTTAATCCCTTTTTCGACTCGTTCAAAAAGCAAAAAGATTGTCGAGTGATTTGTCTCTTTCACACTCGTTAAATTGGACTTGAAAGGTTGCGAGTCTTAGTTAATCTATTTTCTGACTCGTTTTCAAAAATAGAAAATATTGCCAAGTGATTTCTCCCTTTCACACTCGTTAAATTGGACTTGAAAGGTCACGAGTCTTAGTTAAGCTCTTTTCTGACTCGTTACCAAAAATAGAAAAGATCATCAAGTGAACTTGTCTTTTTCACACTCATAAATTGGATTTGAAAAGACGTCTATTTGGCACAATTTTACCCCTTTTTCACACCAAGTAGACTATAAGAAATAAAAAAGGACATTTTTTGGCGTTAAGTTGTGATTGCATCTCATGCCCTTGCTTGCAGTATTAAGCCTATAGTCAGTTCTCTCTTTGCATTATAAACTGTTTGCCTTAGCATTTTTGCATCCTCAACCAAGCAGAGCCTTGTTTATATCCTTCGCAATTTGACACCCTATACCTAGGATGGAACATCCCTCGAGTGTCCATATCTCACATGCACTTCCCTGCATTGATCATAGGTACGTTCCACTGCTAGAACTAGTTTTGCTTACTTGCGACACTTGTTTCCTCCTCTGTATCATAGTATTCATTTGTTATGAAAAAACAAAACAAAATGGGCGGGAAGGGAGTAACATATTATATTTGGAAGCAGTCGTGTCACCTTTGAACATATCACAAAGTTATTTGAATCCATTCCGCATAATTTTGGGATTAACATGACCTTAGGAAGATGAACTCGTTACAGAGCCTTCTCTATCGACTAGTTACTCTTCCAGTCCCTACAGAGAACTTCATTGATGCCTCCTACATCTCATGGTTTTATCTTTGGGTCTATGTTGCCAGATTTCACCTTATGTTGCATGCTCTTGTTCAAAGGAAGTCTATCAACCTGTGTTAGACACTCCTCAGAACTTTTGACTTTACATGTCAGCCATACCCTCAATTTGTCTCAGAATCACATGATACTTTAGTTCTATCATGCACCCTGGTCCTAATTTCATCATTGGTACATAACCTTGAACCCAACAGTCAATATTTCATCATTGGTCATTGACTGGGTGGTTTCCCTTATGTTCGAGAGCAAGAAATATTTTCACACATTGGGATTCGTGCAGTGTCTTGGATGCCATTAGCATTATTGGTAGTTTCCTCGCCTTTGTCACCAGTTTTCATCATTGGCTTCTATTCATAAGGTATTTTTTGTTTACCACTTGCACTTGGCACACACGAAAGACACATAGGGTCATTGGTTCATGAACTTGTTCTTCGTCCAATTCCCACCAAATCATGAAGCTCCTAATTTGTACCTCATTCTGACTGATGAGATATGCCTTAATTCTCTCCTTTCAGCGAGTCTCTTTCCATTGACATCATCCCATTATCTGGAAACGAGATCTAGAGTCTTACGAGTACCTTGAGGTTTGCATTCATTAGTGGCAGTCTCCCTCACCATCGACAGTTGGGAATACATCAATGTCTCCTGATCGATGGATTCTTCAGGTGTTCGACACCAACTCCTCTATTCACACTTGTAAGAATGGACTCGATGTCTTGATACCTACTTTCATTATAGGTAGGTTGTCTCACGTTTGTTAACGGTACACATAAATGACTGGTAATCAAACGATGTCTCATTATGTTCTACCTCAACTCCTTTATTCACATGATGTAGACTTCCACCTTTGGCGGATTGTGTAGAAGACTTGAAGACACCATTATGTGGCTGCAACTTTCATGAGTTGTTGCTTCCTTTTCATTGGACCAGTATCTATATGACTTCAGTGATCATGGGAGATCAGATTCTACTCCATGGTATACAGATATCTTCAGATTAATTTTGAGACTGGTTTTACTGGGCCTTGATCATGACTATGACAGCTATTGGCATGTAACCGCATTTGTATTTGCATATTTTATGGCCACGAACACTTGTTTGGTATATTTTTCACATGGATATGTAGTGTATTCTTGGCATCCATGTATGCAAAGTCAATACATAATGTAATGAGAAATCGAGTTCATCCAGCTAGTTCTCTACCACTCCACTTTTGGGTTATTTATAATGTATTTTGGCCATCGCAGATACTCCTCTAAACTCACACATTAGGGGGAATCTGTTAGAACAAGATTTGCCTCACCCTATACAATATTGAAGAGAGGGCCTTACTCCATTTTCCTATGCAGACTTACTTTCCCTGATTAATGAATCCATAGACAAAAATAAATATTTTTCCACTTGTATGCACCTTGCAAGTTATACAACATGAGTATACGTTGGCTGCTCCACTACAACCCATGTACATCAGGATTTGTGTGAGAAAATAAAAAATAAATGTCAGGTTTCCATGTCACGACAGAATATCTTTGATTCTTGGCCTTCCATATACTGGAAACTTTCTGACTCGGACCTTCAGTTTCATTTTGAAGGCTATAAAGAAGCCAATTCTGAGCTATGGAAAGGGGGGAAGAATTCAACTTTGAGAGCAAAGTTACTCTGGAGAAATTATTACTTCATTATTGAGTCTGCATCCCTTTGTCATTTAAGTATGAACACAGTGTTCATCTCCCAATCTTTTCCCTTATTGATGGAGAACCTCTATGTCTCCCTTATATGAACTTAACTTTTGTGGAGGATTGAAGTGGTGGAGGCCCAGCTAGAAGGAACTCGGTTTCTCGGTTCCGAACTATGCTAATATGAAAGTCTGTAATGTTTTCACTTCTATTGATCATTTATTAATAGAAATACTCCTTTCCCATCCAATTGATATCTTGCAAATATATGTGTTATGATCCATGGGCATGTTTGTTTTGAATATTAATGGATTATGCTATCCAATGTGCTAACCTATTATATTATCACTATATGCTTGCTTTGCTTGTTTGTTGAGAACTTGTTATAGGTATAAATTTTTGGGTCGAAGTGCTCAACGGTGGACATCATCAAACGTTTGGACAAGGTAGGCCTCTTTATTACCTCTTTTTCACATTATTTTATATATCATATGTTGGAATTGAGTCGATATCTACAGTCACTCCTGTCTGTTGTGGTTCACCCTAGCCATAGAGAGATTTTCCTCATAACAATTATAATAAATAAATAAATGGATTTCTATTAAAGTAGATGTATTTTTGCATATTTATATTTTAATAAAATTAAGTATACTATATTTTAGTATTATAATTGTAAAATAATTGGTAAGTGATATGACTATGTGTTGTTGGGAAATAATACCCTACGGACTAGCAAGCTAGGGCTAGGCTTGCATGCAGATTTTGACCTTAAAGAAATGACCTTTTAACCTACCACCCAAAACTTCAACCCCTCTTTCACGATACATGCATGGAAAGGAACTACTAACATTTTTACTGATGTTTGGTGTAGATCCTCCGTTGCACTCATGACCACTTGCTCGCACCGCTTCTTCCAAAGTTATCCTGCAATCAAAACAAACAACCACGCATGCATGCTACTTTTCTACTTGAGGGTTACAAATTAAGCATAACTTGCACAAACCACATATAACTCATGCATTAGGATGGGAAAAGTATTCTTTTATTATTTTCAAAATGAATCAACTTACAATTGTAGTCGAGACCGACCACCACTCCTCGATCCTGATCCTAGGCTCCTCCTCTTCTTTTGTCCACCAACTACTTTGCGTTAATTCTCCTTAGGCTTGAGGAAAGGCTAAAGGGTTGGGACAAATGGATTCGGTAAATGGGCAGAGTTTCTTTGCTATAATTTTTCCTCCTCCAAATAGTACCCCTACCCCTTCTTTTATAGGCTAGAAGGAGCTAGGGTTTTGGACGAACTCTCGGCCATGCATGGCCGGGAGTTTCAGTTAACTGACCCATAGCTTTTTGTCCCGTCGGAAACTTTCCTATTTTTGAGTTTTGTTAGGTAAACGCGGGCTCTAGTAGGCCTTCCAGCGTTCACACACGTGCAGTAGTGGGTTAGGGCGCATGTACCTTTACCCAAGAGGATTTTAAAGAGGTTGTTGAGCAGATATTTTGGCAATGAAGGGATATGAGTTGGCATGATGCCAAGTAAGCATGTGTGGTGCAATTTAGGGTTATAACAGATGCCCCCTAATGTGTGAGGTCAAAAGAGCATCTGATGGCTGAAATACATTACCAATCGTTTACCAATCTGTACTGATATGCTGAATGAAGGAGCCCAAGAATCAGGAATCAGGAGGTGTCGTCTGCAAAATAACAAATGTCTCACCGAGGCAGGAATACCCATGCTCGGGATAAAATATAACCATGGCTACCAATCAAATACATTGTAGATCCATGTCAAATAGCTATAAAGAGTAGCTGCGAATAATACACAGCGGAGCTACATCTCGAAATCAGAAAGATATACATATAGAGTATCCATCTCCCAGAAGCTGATTCGGCCTGATGGCTATACTTCAGAGCTCGAGCAACAACTTCAAAATCTTCTAAACTTGGGTAGGATTGTAATATGAGTGTACGACTGCACTACCTAGAGGTCTTCGACGGCTCATCGGTTATGGACTTGATAATCTTGATGATCGGACTGAAGGCTTCAGTGATTTCGAACAAGGACTTGATTGGACATTCAGGATGGCCGGGTATGCGGACAAGAGACATATTGCAGAGGGGCCGACTCAGGCTTAGTGACAAACTTCCCTTGGACAATAGCACGACAAATGATAAGACTCGAGCAGCATATCTGTTAATCATAAGTCTACGAAGCAGGAGGCAACGCAAACTCTCCATATGTTTGGAAGAGTAAGCAAATGGTGGAGGACACAACTCTATATAGCGATAAAAATATTCCTAAGGTCGTACTACATCCCATAGTCTGATGATCAAACGGACAGATGTGCTTGATCCAAGGGCGACTCATTATGCTGCCAATAAAGAAAATACTTTTCCCATCCTCTTTTTGGGGTATATTTGATTTTTTTGTTCTTTTTGATGATTTTGAAAAAGAATAAAGGAATATTACGTTACAATGGAGGAACGAGTACTGCAAACATACAAGCTCGAGGCACAAGGACAAGACTGATGTTCTGGTAAAATGATACTCGGAAAAATCCTCCAATGGCCAAAGGTGTAAAGATGCAGAAGCAAATTGTTACTAGGCTGATGGGTAAGGTATGCAAATGTGGTTGATAGAAAACACAATGGTAACGTCCTCCGATGTAAGTTTAACGAGCCCAGAGAAGGGAATCTCAGTGGTTTTTCATCTTTAGAGAGTCTGAAAAAGCATAAAAGGAAACTCCATGGGAGTACCTTTTTTGTCAATAGTCTAATCGGTTCGAAAAAGGGATAAACTAGCACCGATTAGACGTCAATTCAAAACCATTTTAACGAGTGTGACAAGGACAAGATCACTCAGCGATTTTTTCACTTTTAAGGAGTCTGAAAAAAGATTAACTATGGAATCCATCAGGAATATTCTTCTGGACCAATTTAACAAGTGTGAAGGAATAAGGTCACTTGGCGATCTTTTCAATTTTAGGGAGTCTGAAAAGAGCTTAACTATGGACTCCGAGGGGGGTTTCTTTTTCGTAAATTTAGTTCCTGCCCGAAAAAGGAATAAAATTATACCTGAGAATACTCTTCTAAAGAATGGGAATTCGATAGAGAATACCTTTGTTCGTACAATTGACCGTTCAGACTGAAAAAGGGGTAAACTACCGCCGGACAGATGTGACTTCAAATTTCAGTTTAACGAGCGTGAAAGGTCACAAGATCGCTCGGCAATCTTTTCATCTTTAGAGGGTCTGAAAAGGGATTAAAAGGAGACCCGTTATGTTTTTGGAGTCCGGAGGGTAAGGCAAAGAGTGAAAAAGACCCATGCAAATGAGGCTCAAACTCGTATTCAGGAAAGACTATACGAACTCCCGAACCTACAATGTTATTAAAAACGGCATGGACACCATAATGCAACCAGGACCTACCTAGGGCATCCATTTCATGGTAAGCTCTACCACCAAGTTGTGATACTTCGAGAGCAGATATGACGGTTCAGTGTCACAACCAGGTGGGATCGATCCTATAGCATAAGAAAAATCCAACGAGATGCAAAAGTTGGGGCAATATCCTAACCTATATGCCCAAGTGGATTTTTGAAAAAAAAAAAAATTATGGCCCATCACTATATATATATTTTTTTATTTTTTCGAAACTCCAAAAAAAAAAATGTGTTCATTCTTTTTCAAGAGAGTTCAGCGTTTTAGTCCTTGGATGACAGTACGAGGACATCTAGCCACTTTCCCTGCAGTATGCAGATGGGCAGTGTTACTGCCGTGACAGGGTGGTGGAAGGACCATGGAGGCCTTCAACGACGACTTTTTTGCTTGGTTGTCACGAAAGATCCCAGCTATAGAGGACTACCCATATGTGGGGATCGAATTTTCCAGAGATCCAACGATACCAGTGCCTCCTAGTGAGGAGCGAGGGGAGATGGGTAAGTCTCCACCTGTATAGTTTTTGTGTTTTCATATGTAATTTTTATGTCTTTTTTTTTATATATATATCATGTTTTTCTATACCAGAGTGTTTGATGCATGAACATTTATTACATGCAGATGTGGGACCCATGCGACCTGCCGACTATGCACGGAACAGGCGTCGCCCACAGTCATAGGCCGCAGCTGCCGCCGCTGGAGGAGCAGTAGTAGTAGGGAACCTCCCAGGAGGAGAGGCCGAGAGGGTCCTGAGGCGAATTGAGTGGAACTTTACTGCGCTCACTCGCACAGTTCCCATGGTGGAGATAGAGGACCTACCGCCATCCATGCAGCCTCATGTTGTGGGGGCACCTCGGACATGGGTCCGATTGTTTTGGCGTTTAGCCCAAGCTGTACATGATTATAATAGGGCCCATAGGCCCTAAGCATACTTTTAGACTTTTATGTTCCACGAGCACTGATATGTATATATTTTTTGAGGGCATAAGCCCAGTGACTCGTTATTGTTCCCACTTTTGAGGCGCTTGTGCCCATCTATGTACTCTGAGGATTTTATGATGTTTATATATGGTTTTTTTTTTTATCTCTTTTTGTGTCTTATGGATTATGTGTGCAAATATGTATTTACATGTTTATGTCCATGATCTTTTTATATGTGGGCAAGATGCCAATCTAAAATGTGATTAGCTAGAGTATCTATGATTTGGTTTAATCTCCTAGGAACATGAAAATATTTAATATAATCAAAGTTGCATTCTAAGAGACGTACTCAAGGAATCACCGGTGTAAAGTTGGATCATGTACCCGGTATATTCTATTTAGCTGCGACACAACCAATTGAGTGTCTAGATAGACCCGGAGACGAGAGATACCCAATGACAAAGTGTCACGAAGCAACTCAATAACTGCACTATACTCAGCAACTTTATTTGTGGTGTCACCTAAGCATATACCTCCGGAAGATAACAACTAACCTTGTGGTGTAAATATTACCCAAGCTGCGGAGGCAAGCCTCCGCGTGTGTCGACTAGCACCGTCTGCATACCCAACGAACACCTCGGACTCACTTGACATATGCCATATTGATGAAAGATAGCCTCAATGACACGTCCATAACACTTTTTAAAAGAAATGTAAAAAAGTAATAGTACAAAGACTATACATATGTTACAAAAAGTTACCCACAGTGACCTCTCTATGAGTAATACTTCTTGAGGTAGAGCCCATTTCTAGGATCCGCCAAGGCATTCCCTTCAAAATCGACCAAATGATAAGCACCCTTTTTTAAAAACTCCTTAATAATGAAGGTTCCGAACCACATGGGTTCCTGCCCCCAAGGGGTCCTTATCTTGGTCATAGACTAGGACAAGGTCGCCTTCAGAAAAAATCCGAGGACGAACGGACCTATCATATTGACACTTGACCTTATGTTTGTGAGCCTCTTTGGCCAGGGCTGCATCACGACGCTGTTCATCAAGCTGCTCAAGGTGTAATAACCATTCCTCAAGTGGAGAAGTGTCTGGCAATAATTGTACTGCCAATTTCAGAGATGGTATTTGACATTCGATGGGCAAGACTGCATCCAGCCCGTAAACGAGTTGGAAAGGTGAGAAACCAATTGCAGTCTTAACTGATGTTCGGTAAGCCCATAATGTCGAGTATAACATCAAATGCCAGTTTGACTTGGCTGATTTGATAGTTCGCTGTAGAATCGTCTTAAGAGTTTTGTTTACAGCTTCCACCTGCCCATTGGCTTGGGGATAGTAAGGTGATGAATGTTCTTGCCGTAACCCAAGCTTTGATGTTAATTCGGACATCATTTGGTTCTGAAAGTGACTGCCATGGTCAGTGACAATCTCTCTCAGGACGTCGAACCATGCTATAATTTGGTTGAATAAGAAGAGAGCTGCAGTTTCTCCATCATCTTTAAACATTGGCATAGCTTCGACCCATTTAGTGAAGTAGTCGACAGCTACGATGATATAGTGGTGCCCCCTTGCTGACGGGGGGTTGCATGTAGTGTAATCAATCCCCCACTTAGTGAAGGGACCAACTGTGATGATAGAAAACATAGGAGCTGGATGTTCCCTCATCTTCCAAGAGAAGATTTGGCATGGATGGCACTTCTTGACAGACTCGATACAATCTTTGATAAGTGTGGGCCAGAAGTAACCTGCTCGTAAAATCTTTTGGGCTGTTGCCAACCCAGATAAGTGACCGCCACAAGCTCCTGTATGACAATCATTGAGCACTATGATGGCCTCCTCATGAGTGAGACATCGACACAAGACGCAATCTACACCTCTCGAATACAACGTATCATCGAGTATGAGTTATTTCATAGCCTGATGGCGTATCCTCCGACGCTTGTCATGAGAAGCAGAGGTGGGGCACTTCAAATTCTAGAGATATATCAATATATCTCCCTACCAGGGGTTAGAAGATTCAATCAAAAACATATCCCCCCGGATAGGTGATTCCTCAGGCACAACGTCACCTGACTCAACTGAAAGCTCCGAAATAAGTTTTGCGAAGACTAATGACTTCTTGGACTTTGTTGAAATGAAGTCTAAGTCAAATTCTTGGAGGATGACCATCCATCTACTGATTTTACCGTCGATAACTCGTCGTGTCAACATATACTGGAATGGATTCATGACAGCAACGACGGTGGTCTTGCGAAACAGAACATAGTGACGGAACCGTTGAACAGCATGAACTGCTGCCAACGCAAGTTTTTCAAGATGGGAATAATTAAGTTACGGTCCTACGAGGCCTCGGCTCAAGTAATAGATCACATATTCTGAAAATGAATCGTCTTCCTGAACTAAAACCATGCCTATGGTTGACTTTGCGGCAGCCAGATATAATAAGAAATCTTTGTTATAATTCGGTGGCCGTAGCAGAGGTGCGGTTGTGAGGGCGTGTTTTAATGCGTCGAAAGAGCATTGAGCGGTTTCATCCCAGAAAAAGGGAACATATTTCTTAAGTAAACACATAAAGCCCTTGGTGATTTCGGCATAGTTGGTGATGAAGCATTGTAAGAAGTTTTCCTTGCCATAAAGACTTTGAAGTTGTAATATTGTGCATGGGGGGGGCAACTGGATTATTGCCTCCATCTTAAGAGGATCCACCATGATTCCTATGGTTGATACAATGAAACCTAACAAATGTCCTGACGTGACGCAAAAGCTACACTTGTTGGGATTCAAGCGAATCCTGAAGTAGCGACAGCGTTCGAAGATGAGTCTGAGGTGCATAGGATGATCCTTTCGCTTGCGAGAGCGTGATGCTAAATCATCTAGATAGGCCTCGACTATATGTTTGAGGTCATGAAATGCAAAAGACATGGCCCGCTGGAAAGTGGCTCCAGCATTCTTGAGGCCAAAAGGCATCTTACGATAGGCGAATGTACCCCACGGACAAATAAATGTCATTTTGTGTTGGTCCTAAGGTTTGATTTGGATTTGATTATGGCCCAAAAAACCATCCATGAACGAAAAGGCTTCATAACTGGCACATTCATCAATGATCTGGTCGATGAATGGGGTTGGATAATTATCTTTTGGACATGCCTTGTTCAAATCATGGAAATTAGTACAGACACGAATCGTGCCTTGTTTTTTATCGACTGGCACGGGGTTTGACACCCATTGAGTCAAATGAATAGGGTAAATGAACCCTGCCTTGAGCAATTTCTCAACCTCAACCTTAATGGTTGTTGCTTTCTTAGGATTAACTGGACGAAGTTTTTGTCGAACAGGCTTGGCATCAGGATACATTGTGATTTCATGTTCAACTATTTTCGGATTGATACCTGGCATTTCCTCATAAGACCAGGCAGAAACGTCGCGGAATTCTTTGAAAAGATCCGTGTAAATCTGAATATCTTTGGGGGAGCAATCCACTCTAACGAAGACATTCTCCATGACGCCAGGGTTTTGGGAGATATCAATAGGTAAGGTTTCAGCGATAGTTGCCATATTCCCCTCAGCATAAATTCCTGTGTAGCTAAGAGGTTAATAGGACACGGTTGATCTCCCGTCATGGTGATAGTGAATTCTCCAGCCTCGATTCGGTGTAACTCTGGGAGGAAATATGATCTGTGATGAAGATCCTCCCAAGGTTTGTCCAGACTAGTCATTACTTCGATGACTGACTCGTCAGAAGGCAAGACTAAGTCTAACGAATCAATGGTAGCAAGAGAACCCTGAGCCCAAATAGGCTCTAGAAGTGGATCCAAATCTTGTGCGGGAGTCGGATCGGGGTTAGCTGAAGCTTGCTGGACTAAAGAGTATGCTACTTCAGCAGCTGATAAGGGCATGGACATGCCGGAGTGCCCTGTCTCATCCAGCCTGGCTAACGGGGAAGGAAGAATCCATGGATCCTCGAAGTAAGTCATGCGGAATGACGAAACGTGAAAAATCTCAGCCTTGTGGTGATTAGATATAAACTTGACATCATCATGAGGAGGTGGGTAATCGAAGGTACCCATCAAGGATGGGCACAAACCAACTCCTACGTTAACGACACCGGGCTGAGGATTATCAATCATGGGAACCGTGGATGCCCCCAAAGCTAGGTCAGGCCTAGAGAAGGACAATTGATCAATGGTCACTATCTGACCCTCGTGTGGAAACAACAAGACTCAGAAAACTGTAGCAACCAAATCTTGCATAGCATAAGTCCAACTCTGACCTAACAAAAGATTATAGTCGAGTGGGGCATTGACTACTTCTACTTCAACGCACACGGTCTGCCCTCCTAACTGCACAGAGAAAGAAGGGACGATGCCATGTAGTAAAAAAGAATGACCGTCGAACGCAGTGAGGAGAGTAGGTGACAGAGACAAAGTGGGCTGGCTAATGGCCTTCCAACATGCTAACAACATAACGCATGTCGAGGCCCCCTCGTCGACCACCGTGAAAAAAATATTGCGTGTAAAATTTTTCGTGGGATGAGCCACTACTATCTGAAACGCTACGTGGTAAGGCAAACGAGGTTTTAAATCGGTTGTATCTAGCACAATGGTACCCAGGTTACATGTCTCAGTAGAGCCTAAAGCAGTTAACAAGGCTTTCCTCTGAGCAGGGCAGCTTTGGAGGACCTCCAAAGCGGACATCGCACAAGGGGTTTGTGATAAATCTTCCACCACAAAGTAATTCTAGGTGGCCCTTGCGTTTGGGTTGTGAGAATCTTTCTTAAATGCACCCTTTGGAATGCATGTCATTGTTTCACCCAACGTCTTCTCGATCTATAGAGGAAGAGATGGGATCTCAGCTTCGTTGCCCTTCTCAGAGGTGCTTGGTTTACTATAGTCGTGCACTCTAGTCATTATTAGAGCATCACCCCTCACCATATATACGTTCGCGGATGAGGAATTGTTTGGGGGAGAGAAGGTTTCTTGGCTACCCCCTTCTGCACTTGTAGAGGCTTGAGTTAAATTATGCCTATGCTGAAAGGGATTAGTCAACACGGCTTGTTGTTGCTATGTGACAAATTTTTGGGCCTCTGCAAGTCGAGGACACAGATGGGTCGGGTGGTCTTCCGCACATAAGTTGCACGGATACCTCGCCTTTCATTTTTCCGTGGTGCCCTCACCAGCATTATCAATGGGTTTTATCTCCCCCTTACCCTTTTTACATTGTTTTTTCTTCCCTTCAGGCTGTCGGGTGGCCTTGGGGTTAGTCGTCTGCACGGAGTGTACTTCCGACGTTTGGGTAGGAGGAGCAGCCAAAGTAGTAGTCTGGATGGCTGCTGAGTGTTGTATAGATAATTGTTGCAATTGTTTTTTCAATTGTTCAGCGGGCTTGGTTTGTGCTGAACCAAAATACCATCGGCATGTGGTCCAGCCCTCTGTCTAGTTTTATCCAGTATTGATCGTGGTGCATCCGACAGGATGTTGTATAATAAACCAGACTGAGAATAGATGAGCTCAAACTGTTGAGCCCTCATGATGGCATCTTCTTCGGAGAAAAATCCTGAAGTCGCGATGTCTTTGGATAATTGTGGGAATAAAGACTTAAGGAACCACTCAAGTAGGAATGCTGGTGGGACTAGTACTTTGATGAGACTCTTTTGGCATCTCCACTCTCGGATATGATCAGAGATATGGTCCACTGTCATCTATTCAAAATTGGCAAGCAACTCTGTGTCAGTGTCGTATCTCACAGGTAGCTGGAAATGGTTAAGTAAAACCATCATCAGTTCGCCAAAAGAAGAATATCTTGAGCGTTCAAGCTCAATGTACCATTTCACAGCACTCCCGATAAGAGTGCGTTGAAACAATCGCAACTGGATGGAGTCATCTTTCAATGAGTTAGATGAACACCAAAGATGGAAAGTAGTCATGTGATCACCTGGATCTTCGTTAGGCTTGGCCTCAAAATTTGGAATGTCCAAAGGCAACTTCGTTGGCATAGGAGGCCAACGTGGATCATGACAGATAGGATCATTTAACAACCTTGTCAAATCTGGCAAGTGTAACATCGCCAGGAATGGTAATTTGGGTTGCTGTTGATACCCTGGGAAAAAGGGTCCTGGAGTTTGACTGGCACCAGGTTGCCAGGAAACATTTGGTTGCTGGCCTGGATTCTGGTAGAAACCATGGCCCTGACCAGTGTAAGGATTTTGCATCTATGGAGACATCATTGGATGATTCCCCATAAAGGACATAGGATGTTGGGCATTCAACGTGTGTGACGGACTTTGGGAAGGATTACCCCATGCCGGTCCTGATGGGAGAGG
>JASDQU010104934.1:61316-92245 GCA_032191745.1 Picea mariana
AGGTCATCTAGCATATGTAGTTAGTTAAATAGATCTAAGTATGCAAGTGGGAGATGATGGCTTCAAACATTTAAAATCGAGAAAATCAAGCTTCAACATTCCAGATCTTTGGAAAATTGTTCCATAAGTATTGCATCTTCATTTTATTTTTTGGATTAAGCTTGAATCCAGGTCCAATTTTTAGAAATTCAATCAGTGATTGTAGATAACTCAAAATTCAAGTGAAGACACCTGGCAGCTGAAGATCAGTAGTCAATCACTGATTCCAAAATCTAATGCCCAATTTTACAGAAGTAGCCACAGTCACCAATAAAGACCAACAACTAAGCATAAGTCAAACACAGATAATCAATGAATGACAATCAAATCAAGCACCTGAAATCCAAACCTATCTTAAATATTCCTTTATTTTTGTAATTAGATATACAGTTAGATTAGATATATCCTGCTCATTTATGACAGAATCTTTGTAAATAAACTTATAAATACTTCTCATTTGGAAGTATTAATGGTTGGGACTTGTTCATAGGATAGGATAAATATTGTAAAGCATCCCACAAAAACACCATTGATCAAATTTTCAATTATACAGTGCAGCATTTCAGGACTCTTGAGTCAGATTGTTGGTGATCTCTTTATCTCTTTGTCAATTTTTTTCTTATGCTCTGTAATCATTTCATGTATTTCCAATTCCAATCATTAAAATAAAGTCAAAAGAACAGAATTTATCTTATATACACTGTCTCTGGTTTTTTAATGATCTGTATGTTTTCATCTGAAACTGAGTGAAGGAATTCTTAACTGCTCCTCTGCTTAGTGTATTTTCCCCTCTTTTCCCTCTTATTCATTTCATTTAATATGAATAGATCCAATAGTTTTACTACCCTTCCCTGTAATATTATAATGTTAACCTTGTATTTAATTAATTCAGAACTGTGACTCCATTTCCTAATGGCCCTCCCTTGTTGTTCCAACCAAACAATTCAAAAAACCAAACGTTGTACTTTCATAACTAGCCTAAAATTCCCAGCAAACAAAGCTAACTATTATCGAGAGATCCCTCTCTGAGTCTAGGAGGGCTAGATCCTAGACTCCAAAGGGGTTTTGTAGTTACCTCTGTCAACATCTTCCTCATCCTGAGAAGTTACAGATTGATAACATAGTGGCGACCATACTGGGTAATTTATCAGTTCATGTTCCTCAGAAAATCATATCAAGTTCCATATATGATTACTGATGGTGGACAGTGATCAGACACAAGAAGGATGAATCATCTACCTGGCAACTCCAATCGACTCCAAATAAAAGACTCCACTGAAGGAAGAACCTAGAACATGACAAAACAATCTGGAAAGATCAGGTATTCAAGTTGAAATTTTATCCAAGACATAATAGAATTTATTTTTAATTATTTCTTCTCTTTTCCTGATCATGGTCAAGACTATATTGCTGAAACTTATGATAATCATATTCAACCTGCTGAGCCTCAAAATATTAGGCATGATCCTATAGTTCCTGTACATACTCCTACACCTGTTAAAATTCCAAATGGATACAAGCCTCTCATATTACCTCCTATACTCCATGATTTCCTTGAAAAGTATCACAAATACATTCCTAGGTTTGATGGAGAATATGGTAACATCACTGCTGAAAAACACATTCACTGTTTTGAAAATTTTCTTGACCTTTTTGAGGTTGAAGAAGATGATTTTGGTATTAGGATTTTTTCTTTATCTTTGCAAGGTAAAGATAAAGAGTGGTTCAAAAATTTGTCAGCAGCAAGAATTGGTGATTTCCATCAGTTTGTGAAAGTATTGACTTGAGACAGTTTGATGCCTGATGCATATTGACTAATCTCGAGTCCAAGGAAGAAGTGTAGTGGACCCATGTCCGTCATCAAAAATATGTCATGTAGAATCCTCTTGACTGCAACAATCGTTGAAGTCGAGCAACCGGTGATCAAAAAACCATCAACATACATAACTAAGAGTAGACATGAATTATCCGTACTGAGCATTTAGACATTCGGGTCTAATTTACAACGTACAAAGTTTTGTGACAGTAGGTAGGAGTCCCTCTTGGCATACTATTCCCTTGGAACCTTCTTGAGGCCATAAAGAGACCTTTTCAGTCAAAAAACCAAAGATGAATCCTACATAAATCCCTAGGGATTTTCCATATAGATCTCCTCAGAGAGACCACCATGAAGAAATACATTATTCACATCCATCTGATGGACTTCCCATCCCTTGGATGCCACAATGGAAAGTGACAAATGTATGGAATCCATCTTCACTACTGGAGCAAAGGTCTCACCATAGTCAATGCCATGCACCTGCTGAAAGCATTTGGCAACAAGCATGGATTTGTATATGCTAATTTGTCCATTCATTGCGCTCTTAGTCCTGTAGACCCATATGCATATGAAAAGTTCCCTTCCAGAAGGAAGGGGAACAAGATTCCAATCCGGTACTCGAGGAGGGAGTTACTCCTCCTACATGGCGGATTCCCAAAAAGGATTTCCAAAAACCTCGCCATAAGACTGTGGATCTAAAGACTGAACCAAGAAAACATGGCTAGAGGGAAATGGTTCAATGGAAATGACTGAAATAGGAGGATCCTCAAAATCAGATCAAGTCCTCCAAGTATCGGTTGGATCACCAACAAGATCCCCTACATCCTGAAGAGTAGTTTGTGCCCACTTGGACCTCTTCTTTGGCTCTGCATATGTATTTGGATTATCTAAATCTGCAATTGACTATACTAACTCTGTATATGGATCATCTGAGTCCTCTGAATCATAACTCTCATCTAAATAATAATTGTCATGTGCATTCTCATCATCTCAGACAGGTGGAAGAATGATCGTCTCTGCATGCGGATGTTGAGGTACATGTGAGACACTTTCCTTGAATTGGACACTTCACTCAATGATGATCCGGTATGATGAAATATCAATAATTATGTATCCCTTCACACCGTTGGGGTATCTAACAAAAATACACTCAGTTCTCTATGGATCAAGTGCCTTCCTCTTTTCAGAGGAAATACGGGCCCATGCACGTGAACCGAACATACGAAAGTGGGTCACTTCCAAATTGAGGCCGCTCCAAGCCTTGTATGGGATCTTATCCTTAACATATCTACGAGGAGATCTGTTTTGGATGTAGGTTGCACAATTAAATGCTTCAGCCCATAGTCTCTTTTGTAGTGACTTTTCATGTAGCATGCAAGATGCCATCTCTTTTAGAGATCTGTTTGTTCGCCCAACAACTCCTTTTTGCTGCAGAGTATAGGGAAATGTGTGCTGCAACTGAATCCCTGCCTCATGAAAAATATTTTGGATATCATGATTGACATACTCTCCCCCGTTATCAGTTTGGAGGACTTTGATTTTATTTCGAACTGTGTGTCAACCAGAGCTTTGAAATCTTTGAGGTGTTGAAAGACCTCAGATTTTTTCCCGAGAAAGTAAATCCATGTGAAACGTGATAAATCATAAAAAAAATGAGAACAAACATCGCTTAACTGATTGATGGATGTGGAAAAGGACCCATGAGGTCATTATGGATCAGAACTAAAGGAGAGGAAGCTCTATAAGTCTTTCCTTTGTCGAATTTCTCTTGAGGGTGTTTTCCAAGAACACATCCCTTACAGATTCGTTTGGAGAAATGGATGTTCGGTAGACCATCAAGAAATATTTTCTTTCTAAGATGTTTCATATATCTGAAATTGTAATGCCCGAACCTTTTGTTCCATATCCTACTACTTTCATCAGCATGGGTAAGTAGTAAAGAAGAATTTGGTTCAATAAATTCAGAAAATGTATACAATCTAGATTGATGATTTACCTCACTGGTAGCAACATTGGAATTGGTTTTCATGTTATAGATTTCCATTGCATTTGGTGTGAAGATGAATTTATTTCTAGTGTCATAATTCGTCATATGATACATGGAGAGAATATTGACAGAAATTTTGGGAACGTGCAACACATTCTCAAATCTTTCGTTGGTGAGTTCAATCCTTCCTTTGTCGTTGACCTCGAATGGAGAGTGTTCACCCAACAAAATAGGAGGGCCTTTGCATGCATCCAATTAAGAATAGATTTCTTTTGTGGTATCCATGTGATGTGATGCTCATGAATATATGATCCAAGCATCTGGAGAGGAGTCAATGACAATCAAGGCATGGATAGAATTTCCTTTCTTAGGAATATGATGTTTTGGCTTCTTATTCTTAACACCCTAGGGAATGTGATCTCCAAGGTTGTTTTTCTGAAGTATTTGAATCATCAGATCTATTTTTTTCCGCATGCATGTAGATTCTGTATGGAATCCTTTATGGAAGTATGTGTGTTTCTCCCCTTTTCTTCCCTTTCCACCTTTGGATCTGGAGGCATCGGTGAAAGGTTTTGAGTACCCTTCCTTCTTCGGATTTGCATGATCTTTCATTTTATCTTTATCTTTATATTTATRATATTTATGGATGCCATATTTCACAATAAGTGCATGCACTTTTGGGCCTTTGATTTTTCCCATGTTGATGAGCTTGGATTTCTCTTGTGTCAGAGATTCGATAAATTTGTCAAGAGAAGGCATCTTCCAGGTGGATCAAGAGGCAAATTTGACTAAATGGAATGTGGATATGAACACAAATAATTCAGGAGCAAGTTTGGAAAGAATGGTGAGAACCATTTGTTTCTCCTCCTTAGATTTATCAACCCTGCAAGCTTTGAGTTGCGATAATAAATACTTGAATTCTATAAAGAAATCTTGGAGATAGTTAAATATTTTTGGATCCAATGTGAGAAATTCCACCTCGATAATGTGTCCTGTTATCTCATCCTATTTTCCAAAGAGCCCTTCCAAGTTGTTTTAGGCTTCATTAGGGGTTTTATAGGAAGATATGTGAAAAAGGAGATCGAGAGAGATGAGACTACAAATTGTTCTGAATGCTTCATCCATTTCATTTAGATACTTGGATTTTTCTATGGTTGATGTTGGTTTTGTGTCTGTATTCAAGGTTAACCTGTATAATCCTATGGTTCGAAGATGTACTATTATTCTCTCCTTCCATGAAAATTAATTGTAAAGTGTAAGAATGAATTCTTTTGGGAATTCCATCTTTCTGTTGTCTTCAATCTTCGGTACCTGAAAAAAATTGGTGTAGATTTTGCTTAGCAGTTCATCGGATGTGATACCATGTAAATGTGTTGAACCTGCACATAATAGATCTATCTATAAAATAACACACACATTTGCAGAGAGAAATTGAGAAAGAAGAAACAAGAGAGAAAGAATGGAAGAATCATCATTAACCGTAATGAATAATGAATAATTTACACATGATATACTCTGTATAACTCAACCAATGCACAATGGAGGTGAATACAATGTGACATAGTGGTGGTATAGAGTGACTTGGACACACACCAACAATTATGGGAGTGAACTGCCACCTCTAGTCTCTCAGGCAGTTACGAGAGTGAACTGCCACCTAGTTGAGTTAACTAGTCTACCAATCTTAAGTTAACTGACTGAAACAGAGTGAAGTGAGGAGGAGATCAGGGAATCATGGGTAATGCACTAGTATGGTGATGATACCAAGGATAATGTGCATTAGTTGTTGACAATCCCAATGTTTCATGGTGACAAAACCAATGCAACATATAGACTCCACTCAACTAGTCAAACTCAAGAGAATATTCTCCCTAGAGGAATATTCTTCGTAAAATATAGGAGACTGGATAATGACTAATAATGACTAATAAACAAGGAAAAATCTTAGGAATAATAAATCCTAGGTGTGTGTGAATTAACTCCAACACCCCCCTGAGCATCACTATGGTGAAAATAAAGAATGGGTCCCAACAACGAGGCCATGTTAGGTACCCAAATACAAAAGATACNNNCCCTCAAGCTACAATGTATGTAAAAAGAAGAACTACAACTATTAGAAAACTCTGTCCTTCACTCCAATACATCTTCGCAGAGAATGGAAATTCTACTTAGTGAAGGTCTTAGTGAAGATGTCTGGCATCTGTTTTGTTGAAGGATAGAACTATAGGCCAATGATCCCCTCATGTACTAAGTTTTGGATGTAGTGCATGTGGATATTGATGTGCTTCGTCCGTTGCCTTTGAACTGGATCTCTACAGAACTATAGAGTGCTCTCGTTGTCACACCAGATGACGATCGGTGGATGAAACTGAATGCCCAACGCAATGAGAAAATGTTGTATCCACATAGCCTAAATGGTTATGTTAACTACCCCTTTGTAATATACCTCGGTTGAAGATAGAGAAATGACAACGTGCTTCTTTCTCAAACAACAGATAGGCCCGGAACCAAGACTGAGTGAGTAACCAAATGTGGACTTGCTATCAGTGTTATTACTAGCCCAGTCAGAATCAGTGAACTCAATGAGATCCAATGCAGAGTCTACTTCATAATGAATCCCAAAGGTGATGGTTCCTTGTACGTATTGAAGGATACACTTTGCAGCCTTCTAATGTAGCTCAGGCGGCTCCGGCATGAACCTGGAAACTGCGCCAACTTCATAGGAGAGCTCCGGTATGGAGTGTGTGAGATAAAAAAAGAACCCCAATAGATGTTTGTACAATGTGCTATCAACTAGTGGAGTGTCCCTATTATCCTCAAGTTTGGCTCCTGATAGGAAAGGAGTCGGAGCTGACTTGCAGTCTTTCATGTGAAATCTCTCAAGAAGATATCGAGCATAATTGAATTGAGACAGTTTGATGCCTGATGCATCCTGATTGATCTCGATTCCAATGAATAAGTGTAGTGGACCCATGCCCATCATCAAAAATATGTCATGTAGAATCCTCTTGTCTACAACAATCGTTGAAGTCGAGCAACCGATGATCAACAAATCATAAACATACGGAACTAAGAGTAGAAGTGAATTAGTCGTACTGAGCATGTAGACATTTAGGTTTTATTTACAACGTACAAAGTTTTGTGACAGTAGGTAGGAGTCCATCTTGGAATACCATGCCCTCGGAGCCTACTTGAGTCCATAAAGATACTTCTTAAGTCGAAAAACCAAAGATGAATCATGCATAATCCTTGGGGTTTCTCCATATAGATCTCCCCAGAGAGATCATCGTGAAGAAATGCATTCTTGATGTCCATATGATGAACTTCCCATCACTTGGTTTCCGCAATGGCAAGTGCCAAACTTATGGAATACATCTTAACTACTAGAGCAAAGGTCTCACCATAGTCAATGCCATGCACCTGTTGAAAGCCTTTGGAAACAAGCTTGGCTTTGTATATGCTAATATGTCCATCCATTGTTGTCTTGGTCCTATAGACCCATATGCATATTACAAGTTTCCTTCTAGAAGGAAGATGAACCAGATCCCAAGTCTAGTTCTTAAGGAAGGAGTTGTACTCCTCTTGCGTGATGGATTCCCAAAAGGGATTTCCAGCAGCCTCGCCATAATACTGTGGATATGAAGACTGAACCAAGAAAACATTCCTAGAGGGAAATGGTTTAGTGGAAGTGATTTCAATAAGAGGTTCCTCGAAATCAGATCGAGTCCTCCTAGTATCGGCTGGATCACCAACAAGATCCCCTGCATACTGAAGAGTAGCATGTGCCCACTTGGGCCTCTGCTCTAGCTATACATATCCATATGGATGCTCTGACTCTACATATGACTGTACTGACTCTGTATCTGGATCATCTAAGTCCTATGAATCATAACTCTCGTCTGAAGAAGTGCCGTCATGTGCATTCTCATCATCACGGACAAGTGGATTAATGAAGGTGTATGCATGCGGCTGATGAGGTACATGCGAGACACTTTCCTCGAATTGGACACTTCGCTCAATGATGATATGGTCCAAGGAAATATCAATAAGTCTGTATCACTTCAAACCATCAGGGTATCCAATAAAAATACACTCAGTTCTCTGTGGATCAAGTGCCTTCCTCTTTTCAGAGGGAATTTGGCCCCATGCATGTGAACCGAAAATACGAAAGTGGGTCACTTCCAACTTGAGGCCGCTCCAAGCCTTATAGGGGGTATTTTCCTTCACAAATCTATGGGGATATATGTTTTGGATGTAGGTTGCACAATTAAGTGCTTCAACCCATAGTATCTGTGGTAGTGACTTTACATGTAGCATGCAAGATGCCATCTCTTTTAGAGATCTATTTTTCTGCTCAACAACTCTTTTTTTGCTACGGAGTATAGAGAACTATGTGTTACAAGTGAATCCTTACCTCATGAAAAAGATTATGGATCTCATGATTGACATACTCTCCCCCATTATCAGTTTGGAGGACTTTGTTTTTCTTTCCAAAATTTGTCTCAACCACAGCTTTGAAATCTTTGAGGTGTTGAAATACCTCAAATTTTGTTTGAGAAAGTAAATCCATGTGAAACGTAAGAAATCATCAAAATAAATGATAAAAAACCTCAATTTGTTGATTTATGGATGTGGAAAAGGACCCATGAGGTCACTATGGATCATATCTAAAGGAGATGAATCTCTCCGAGTCTTTTCTTTGTCAAATTTCTCTTGAGGGTGTTTTCCAAGAACACATCCCTCACAAATTCCTTTGGATAAATTAATGTCTATTAGACCATCAAGCAATATTTGTTTATTAATATGTTTCATATATATGAAATTCAAATTCCCAAACCTTTCATTCCATATCCTACTACTTTCATCAGCATGGGTAAGCAATAAAGAAAAATCTGGTTCAAGAAATTCATAAAATGTATACAATCTAGATTGATGATTTACCTCACCAATAGAAACCTTGGAATTGATTTGCATGTCATATATTTCCTCTACATTTGGTGTGAAGATGAATTTCTTTCTGGTGCTAGAATTCGTCATCTGATACACAGAGAGAAGACTGACGAAAAGTTTGGGAACGTGCAATACGTTCTTGAATCTTTCATTGGTGAGTTCAATCCTTCCTTTGATGGTGACCTCGAGTGGAGAGTTGTTCCCCATCAAAATAGGAGGACCTTTGCATTCATACAATGAAGAATAGATTTCTTTTGTGACAACCATGTGATGTGATGCTCCTAAATCTTCGATCCAAGCATCAAGAGAAGAGTTGATGATAATCAAGGCATGGCTAGAATTGCCTTTCTTGGGATTTTGATCTTCTGGCTTCTTCTTGGCACCCTCAGGGATGCGATCTCCAAAGTTGTTTTGATGAAGTATTTGAGTCATTAGATATACTTTCTTCTGCATGCATGTGGATTCTATATGGAATCCTTTATGGCAGTATGTGTGCTTCTCCCCTTTTCTTCCCTTCCCACCTTTGGATCTGGAGGCATCAGTGAAGGGTTTGGAGTACCCTTCCTTCTTTGGATTTGCATGAGATTTCCTTTTGTATTTATATTGATATTTCTGATATTGATGGATTCCATATTGCACAGTAAGTGCATGCGCCTTTGGGCCTTTGATTTTTTCCATGTTGATGATCTTGGTTTTCTCTTGTGTCAGGGATTCGATAAATTTCTCAAGAGAAGGAATATTCTAGGTGGATCTAGAGGAGAATTTGATTGAATGGAATATGGATATGAACACAGAGAATTCAGGACCAAGTTTGGAGAGAATGGTGAGAACCATCTGTTTCTCCTCCTTATATTTATCAACCCCACAAGCTTTGAGTTGCAACAATAAATCCTTGAATTTTGTAAAGAAATCTTGGAGATTGTCGAATATTTTTGGATCCAATGTGAGAAATTACACCTCGATCATGTGTCCCCTTATCTCATCCTTTTTCCAAAGAGCCCTTCCAAGGTGGTCCAGGCTTCATTGGGGATTTTACATGAATATATGTGAAAAAGGAGATCGAGAGAGATGAGACTACAAATTGTTCTGAATTCTTCATCCATTCGATTTAAATACTTGGATTTTTCTAGGGATGATGTTGGTTCTGTGTCTATATTCAAGGTTAACCTATAAAATCCTATGGTTCATAGATGTATGATTATTCTATCCTTCCATGGAAAGAAATTGTAATGTGTAAGAATGAATTCTTTTGGGAATTCCATCTTTCCGTTGTCTTCAATCTTTGGTACCTGCAAAACATTTGGTGTAGCTTTTTCTTAGCAGTCTGTCAGCTCTGATACCATGTAAATGTGTTGAACCTACACATAATAGATCTAGCTAGAAAATACCACACACATTTGCAGAGAGAAATTGAGAAAGAAGAAGCAAGAGAGAAAGAATGGAAGAATTCTCATTAACCGTAATGAATAATGAATAATTTACACATGATATATTGTATATAACTCAACCAATGCGCACTGGAGGTGAAGCCAATGCACCATAGTGGTGGTCTAGAGTGATCTGGACACACACCAGAAGTTACGAGAGTGAACTTCCTATTATCATATGCTAATTTGTATTAATTATTCCAAAGCATCTTGTCCTTGTGCTATCTTTCCACTCAAATTTTAAAATGTTTTCACCAACTCTGTCAATTTCCCATCACCTAAATCCTTCGCTCGTCTAATCATCAAAAATATTCATGTCCTCCATGAGTCAAAATTGGCAAATATCCCAAACCTATATCTAGCCTTAATGCTTATCTAAATTCCTTGGTCCCATAACTTCATTCATTTTTACCCTTATTAACATATTCCCATTGAAAATTAAAAATATTCCTTTTATTAAGATTAAGATCCCTTATCCTATCCACAAAGTCATGTGATAAACCTCATATGCCCAAAGTCCTTAGAAAAATAAAAAAAAGTTTATAAATTATTAATATAAATATTTTTATATTAAAATATTTATATTAATATTTAATCCAAAATATTCACGTCAATTCATGGGCACGAATCTCAATCAATATTTCAATGTGGAAAATTCAAAGGATGGATGGAGGGCACATATCCATTTCGAGGGTTGAAAGTGATTGGGGGTTAATTTTTCAAAGTGGTCCCAAAATCCAAACCATTGTTTTGGTGTTGTGGTACGTGTTATTACATGATGCATTTCGGGAGATGGAGTGGTGTGGATTAAAACCACTCTTCCCAAGTCCCACAATACTATTGAAACCATTTAATATATGGTTTTGGTTTCATAAATGTGTGGCATATGAGGATAGATTTTACAAGAGTGTGTTTCAATACAAATAATGGAGTTTCCAATGCTATAAATAAATTTTTTCTCACCGTGGAAAATTTTCACGAAGGTAAAAATTAAATTTTACAGAGAAGAGAAATTAATGTTTATTACCATGGAAAAGAATTGAATAGGAAAATGCAAGTGAACGGAAGATTTCGATAATTGTTTATCTAAAGTTTTTATAGAATTAAAAGAAGAGGATTAAAAATATTTTACCAAACATGGTTTTCAAAACCACGGGAAGCAAAGCAATACACGGTTTTTCAAAACCACGGGCAAAATTTGAGGTTTTTCAACACCTCAAAGATTTCAAAGCTGTCGTTGAGACAGATTTTGGAAAGAAAAAAAAAGTTCTTCAAACTAATAATGGGGGAGAGTATGTCAATCATGAGATCCATAATATTTTTCATGAGGTAAGGATTCACTTACAACACATAGTTCTCTATACTCCGTAGCAAAAAAGAGTTGTTGAGCAGAAAAACATATCTCTAAAAGAGATGGCATCTTGCATGCTACATGTAAAGTCACTACCACAAATACTATGGGTTGAAGCACTTAATTGTGCAACCTACATCCAAAACATATCTCCCCATAGATTTGTGAAGGATAAGACACCCTATAAGGCTTGGAGCGGCCTCAAACTGGAAGTGACCCACTTTCATATTTTCAGTTCACGTGCATGGGACCAGATTCCCTCTGAAAAGAGGAAGGCACTTGATCCACAGAGAACTGAGTTTATTTTTGTTGGATACCCTGATGGTGTGAAGGGATACGGACTTATTGATCTTTCCTTGGACCATATCATCAGTGAGCGAAGTGTCCAATTCGAGGAAAGTGTCTCGCATGTACCTCATCAGCTGCATGCATACACCTTCATTCTTCCACCTGTCCAAGATGATGAGAATGCACATGCCGACACTTCTTTAGATGAGATTTATGATTCATAGGACTCAGATGATCTAGATATAGAGTTAGTACAGTCAGATGCAGATTCAGAGCATCCATATGGATATGCATAGCTAGAGCAGAGGCCCAAGTGGGCACAAGATACTCTTCAGGATGTAGGGGATATTGTTGTTGATCTAGCTGATACTAGGAGGACTCGATCTGATTTTGAGGGCCCTCTTATTGAACTCAGTTTCAATGAACCATTTCCCTCCAAGCATGTTTTCTTGGTTCAGTCTTCATATCCACAGTCTTATGGCGAGGCCGTTGGAAATCCCTTTTGGGAATCCATCATGCAAGAGGAGTACAACTCCCTCCTCAAGAACTAGACTTGGGATCTGGTTCAACTTCCTCTTGGAAGGAAACTTGTCATATTCATATGGGTCTATAGGACCAAGACAACAATGGATGGAAATATTATCATATAGAAAGCCAAGCTTGTTTCCAAAGGCTTTCAACAGGTGCATTGCATTGACTATGGTGAGACCTTCGCTCTAGTAGTTAATATGGATTCCATATGTTTGGCACTTGCCATTGTGGAAACTAAGGGATGGGAATTCCATCATATGGACATGAAGAATGCATTTCTTCATGATGATCTCTCTGGCGAGATCTATATGGAGAAAACCCAAGGATTATGCATGATTCATCCTTGGTTTTTCGACTGAAGAAGTATCTTTATGGACTCAAGCAGGCTTCGAGGGCATGGTATTCCAATATGGACTCCTACCTAATATCACAGAACTTTGTACATTCTAAATCAAACCTGAATGTCTACATGCTCAGTACGACTAATTCACTTCTACTCTTAGTTTCGTATTTTTATGATTTGTTGATCATCGGTTGCTCGACTTCAATGATTGTTGCAGTCAAGAGTATTCTACATGACATATTTTTTATGACAGACATGGGTCTGCTACACTTCTTCCTTGGAATCAAGACCAGTCAGGATGCCTCGAGCATCAAACTATCTCAATTCAAGTATGCTCGAGATCTCCTTGAGAGATTTCACATAACAGACTGCAAGTCTACTCCGACTCCTTTCCTATCAGGAGTCAAACTTGACATCACATTGTACAAACATCTATTGGGTTTCTTTTTGTATCTCACACACTCCAAAACAAACCTCTCCTATGAAGTTGGTGCAGTTTCCGGGTTCATGCCGGAGCCACCTGAGCTACATTAGAAGGATACAAAGTGTATCCTTCAATACGTACAAGGAACCATCACCTTTGGGATTCATTATGCAGTAGACTCTGCATTGGATCTCATCGAGTTCACTGATTCTGATTGGGCTGGTGATAACACTGATAGCAAGTCCACATTTGGTTACTCACTCAGCCTTGGTTCCGGGCCTATCTGTTGTTCGAGAAAGAATAAATTTGTCATTGCTCTATATTCAACCGAGGTATATTACAAAGGGGTAGTAAACATAACCATTCAGGCTATGTGGATACAACATTTTCTCACTACGTTGGGCATTCAGTTTCATCCATCGATCATCATCTGGTGTGACAACCAGAGCACTCTAAAGTTCTGTAGAGATCTAGTTCAAAGGCAGTGGATGAAGCACATCAAGATCCACATGCACTACATCCGAAACTTAGTACACGAGGGGATCATCAACCTATAGTTCTATCCTTCAACAAAACAAATGCCAGACATCTTCACTAAGACCTTCACTGAGTAGAATTTCCATTCTCTGCAAAGTCGTATTGGAGTGAAGGACAGAGTTTTCTAGCAGTTGTACTTCTTCTTTTTACATACATTGTACCTTGATGGGTGGGGGGGGGGTGTTTCCCATGAGTTTTTCCCTATTTCCTCACTTTATTTCAGTGTATATTTTGTATTTGGGTACCTAACATGGCCTCGTTGTCGGGACCCATTATTTATTTTCACCATAGTGATGCTCAGGGGGGTGTTGAAGTTAATTCACACACTCCTAGGATTTATTTTTCCTAATATTTTTCCTTGTTTATTAGTCATTATTAGTCATTATCCAATCCCCTATATTTTACAAAGAATATTCCTCTAGGGAGAATATTCTCTTGAGTTTGACTAGTTGAGTGGAGTCTATATGTTGCATTGGTTTTGTCACCATGAAACATTGGGATCATCACCAACTAATGTGCATTATCCTTGGTATCATCACTATACTATCACATTACCCATGATTCCCTGATATCCTCCTCACTTCACTCTGTTTCAGTTAGTTAACTGAAGACTGGTAGACTAGTTAACTCAGCTAGGTGGCAGTTCACTCTCGTAACTGCCTAAGAGACTAGACTAGGTGGAAGTTCACTCCCGTAATTGTTGGTGTGTGTCCAAGTCACTCTAGACCACCACTATGTCACATTGGCTTCACCTCCATTGCACATTGGTTGAGTTATACAGAGTATATCATGTGTAAATTATTCATTATTCATTACGGTTAATGATGATTCTTCCATTCTTTCTCTCTTGTTTCTTCTTTCTCAATTTCTCTCAGCAAATGTGTGTGTTATTTTATAGATAGATCTATTATGTGTAGGTTCAACATATTTACATGGTATCACATCCGACGAACTGCTAAGAAAAATCTACACCAAAGTTTTTTAGGTACCAAAGATTGAAGACAGCAGAAAGATGGAATTCCCAAAAGAATTCATTCTTACACTTTACAATTAATTTTCATGGAAGGAGAGAATAAAAGTACATCTTTGAACCATAGGATTGTACAGGTTAACCTTAAATACAGACACAGAACCAACATCAACCATATAAAAATCCAAGTATATAAATTGAATGGATGAAGCATTCAGAACAATTTGTAGTCTCATCTCTCTCGATCTCCTTTTTCACATATCTTCCTGTAAAACCCCTAATGAAGCCTGGAACACCTTGGAAGGGATCTTTGGAAAATAGGATGAGATAATAGGACACATTATCGAGGTGTAATTTCTCACATTGAATCCAAAAATATTCGACAATCTCCAAGATTTCTTTATAGAATTAAAGGATTTACTATCGCAACTCAAAGCTTGTGGGGTTGATAAATCTAAGGAGGAGAAAAAAATGGTTCTCACCATTCTCTCCAAACTTGTTCTTGAATTATTTATGTTCATATCCACATTCCATTCAGTCAAATTCGCCTCTCGATCCACCTGGAAGATGCCTTCTCTTGACAAATTTATCGAATCCCTGACACAAGAGAAAGCCAAGCTCATCAACATGGGAAAAATCAAAGGCCCAAAGGTGCATTCACTTATTGTGAAATATGGAATCCATCAATATCATAAATATAAATGTAAAGACAAAATGAAAGTTCATGCAAATTCGAAGAAGGAAGGGTACTCAAAACCTATCACCGATGCCTCCAGATCCAAAGGTGGAAAGGGAAGAAAAGGGGAGAAACACGCATACTTCCATAAAGGATTCCATACAGAATCTGCATGCATGCAAAAACAAATAGATCTAATGATTCAAATACTTCAAAAAAAAAACCTTGGAGATCGCATCCCCAAGGGTGCTAAGAATAAGAAGCGAAAACATTATAATCCTAAGAAAGGAAATACTATCCATGCCTTGATTTTCATTGACTCCTCTCGCAATTCTTGGATCGTATATTCATGAGCATCACATCACATGGCTACCACAAAATAAATCTATTCTTAATTGGATGCATGCAAAGGCCCTCCTATTTTGATGGGTGAAAACTCTCTAGTTGAGGTCAACGACAAAGGAAGGATTGAACTCACCAACGAAAGATTTGAGAATGTGTTGCACATTCCCAAACATTCTATCAATATTCTCTCCATGTATCAAATGATGAATTATGACACTAGAAATAAATTCATCTTCACACCAAATGAAATGAAAATCTATGACATGCAAACCAATTCCAGCGTTGCTACCAGTGAGGTAAATCATTAATCTAGATTGTATACATTTTCTGAATTTATTGAACCAAATTCTTCTTTACTACTTACCCATGCTGATGAAAGTAGTAGGATACAGAATGAAAGGTTCGGGCATTTGAATTTCATATATATGCAACATCTTAGAAAGAAAATATTTCTTGATGGTCTACCAAACATCCATTTCTCCAAAGGAATCTGTGAGGGATGTGTTCTTGGAAAACACCCTCCAAAGAAATTTGACAAAGGAAAGACTTAGAGAGCTTTCGCTCCTTTAGATATGATCCATAATGACCTTATGGGTCCTTTTCCACATCCATCAATCAGTTAAGAGAAGTTTTTTCTCATTTTTTTTGATGATTTATCACATTTCACGTGGATTTACTTTCGCGGGAAAAAATCTGATGTCTTTCAACACCTCAAAGATTTCAAATCTCTGGTTGAGACACAGTCCAAAAGAAAATTAAAGTCCTCCAAAATGATAACAGGGGAGAGTATGTCAATCATGATATCCAAAATATTTTTCATGAGGTAGGGATTCAGTTGCAGCACACATTTCCCTATACTCTGCAGCAAAAAGGAGTTGTTGAGCGAACAAACAGATCTCTAAAAGAGATGGCATCTTGCATGCTACATGAAAAGTCACTACAATAGAGACTATGGGATGAAGCACTTCATTGTGCAACCTACATCCAAAACAGATCTCCCCATAGATCTGTTAATGATAAGACCCCATACAAGGCTTCGAGCGGCCTCAATCTGTAAGTGACCCACTTTCATATTTTCGATTCACATGCATGGGCCCGGATTTCCTCTGAAAAGAGGAAGGCACTTGATCCATAGAGAACTAGGTGTATTTTTGTTAGATACCCTGACGGTGTGAAGGGATACATAATTATTGATATTTCCTCATATCGGATCATCATTAAGTGAAGTGTCCAATTCGAAGAAAGTGTCTCGCATGTACCTCAACAACCGCATGCAGACACATTCATTCTTCCACCTGTGTGAGATGATGAGAATGCACATGCCAATTATTATTCAGACGAGAGTTCTGATTCGAAGGACTCAGATGATCCATATACAGAGTTAGTACAGTCAACTGGAGATTTATATCATCCAAATACATATGCAAAGCCAAAGAAGAGGCCCAAGTGGGCACAAACAACTCTTCGGGATGTAGGGGATCTTGTTGGTGATCCAGCCGATACTTGGAGGACTCGATCTGATTTTGAGGATCCCCCTATTTCACTCGTTTCCATTGAACCATTTCCCTCTAGCCATCTTTTATTGGTTCATTCTTCATATCCATAGTCTTATGGCAAGGTTGTTGGAAATCCTTTTTGGGAATCTTCCATGTAGGAGGAGTAACTCCCTCCTCGAGTACCAGACTTGGAATCTTGTTCCCCTTCCTTCTAGAAGGGAACTTGTCATATGCATATGGGTCTATAGGACTAAGAGCACAGTGAATAGACAGATTATCATATACAAAGCCATGTTTGTTGCCAAATGCTTTCAACAGGTGCATGGCATTGACTATGGTGAGACCTTTGCTCCAGTAGTGAAGATGGATTCCATACATTTGTCACTTTCCATTGTGGCAGCCAAGGGATGGGAATTCCATCAGATGGATGTGAATAATGCATTTATTCACAGTGATCTCTCTGAGGATATCTATATGGAACATCCCTAGGTATTTATGAAGGATTCATCTTTGGTTTTTCGACTGAAAAGGTCTCTTTATGGCCTCAAGAAGGCTCCAAGGGCATGGTATGCCAAGATGGACTCCTACTTGCTATCACAAAACTTTGTACATTGTAAATCAAACCCAAATGTCCAAATGATCAGTACGGCTAATTCACTTCTACTCTTAGTTATGTATGTTGATGATTTTTTTATCACTGGTTGCTCAACTTCAGCGATTGTTGCAGTCAAGAGGATTCTACATGACAGATTTTTTATGATGAACATGGGTCCACTACACTTCTTCCTTGGACTTGAGATCAGTCAAGATGCATCAGGCATCAAACATTAAGGATGACAGGGACAACCCTTGTGGTCGAAGGTGCCTTGAATCCAAATCTAATCAGAGTTAAAAGCCACACACACCCAGTCTAGTCACAACCATTATTACCAGTCCGACACCCCAACTATTTCCCGTTAAGCCATAAATCTGCATTATACCAATATGCCATCGAACTTCGTGCTGAGACACCCACCCATCAAGTATAAAGGTCTCAATTCGGCCACGTCCCTATTCCACTCAAACGAGTAAATACTCAGATCACCCAATCAGATTTCCCTTGATTAAATCGTCATGTCGGAAAACTCACACCCTATCGTGTCCATCTAGTCATCATGCGGAGAATTTATTGTTAAAAATTACCCGTTAAAGCCAGACAAAACACTCTCAGAACTTAGCCGAGAATGTATTGTTTCTATAATTGAGCATAGTTATTTCCACCTGCAGCACAATGAACCAGTAAAGACCTTTGCAAAAGCCAAAGATATAGCCTATACGTGTGAATGTCGAGATATACAGTAAGCCTGACTGCCATGACGAAAGAATCAGTACCAGATGAGATCTGTGATCCTTGAGTCAAGACCATAGGAGACCTCAAAGGGAAGATAGAGCACGTCAAGTTGCTCGACCTTGACCTCACAAATTCAGCTTTGTTCCCACAGATGCACCCAGATGTCTTTTGAGAGTTAGCCCTAGATGGAACTGGAGATATACATTTTATACTGAAAAAGGAGTTCATTAATTTTTTTAAATCCACCATTATGAACCTCAGAGACCTACCATTCTTCAGCACCATAGGCGACATTTTCAAGGAGCAACTATTTCTTTCCCTTAGACGAGTCAAGGGTTGTGGTCAGAGCCTGTTGGGCCCTTCATTTTTGAGAAAAGAATTGTGCAAGTGTTGGTCGCACAACCTCCATCAGAGGCCGGAAGGAAGAACAACAGAAAATAGTTGTAGAAGCCAACGCAACACCGGCTAAATAACAGAATATAATTGTAAAAGGGTTGTTGATTGATGGGGATGGAGTTGGTCATTTTAGTCGAGGTATGAGTTCGCTCGTTCATGTTGGTCATTAGTTGATATTGTTAGGTCGAATAGTGTCTATCAGAGTTATGTCTATGGGAATTGCCCAAGGTTTTTTGTGGTAAATCAAGAAGAGTAGAGTCTGTAATGAATGCAACCTGTTGGCTGGGAAATCAAGACTCTGTGGCCGAGAGCCTGAGCCAAGAATCTAGATTGTACTTTCTATGTAATGCTGAGGTTGTAATGTAAGAAAGATATTTAATGATGATATAAAGAAGGGTTAAATTTTCAAATATGATGTGTCCTTACATTGTTGCTTATGCATTTCAGTCTCCATGTATAGCTTATGAGTTACAATTGTTGCTCTTATGGTTAACTGATGCTCGCAATACCAGTAGGTTTGGTTCTTGCATTTAGGTGTTTCTGATCTAATAATGTTGATTGCATAAGGACTGAAGTAAGTTCTGAACACTCCATGGACCTTTTGTATTATTCTCCCTACCCTTCCCTACCTCTCTGTCCCAGCAGTGCTTCAGGTGATACTTCTTCTCTTTGGAGAAGATGAAAATGCAAGTGCTCTAGACTACATGGTTCCTTTTGTTGGTAACTTGAGAAGGACCCTGGTCTAAACAAACTTGCACCAACATTGGTTATTATACAGCCGTTAGTATGGTGCTTATGATGTTTGGATAATGGTTGGCATTGGTCACAAGGGTTTGGTGTTGTTCACACATGTCGTGTCCTGTAGATGATGTTTTGTGAAGTAGAGGATTGGATTGGATATTTATACTACATCTTTTCTCGTTGGTATAATAGGCTTGAGTGTGTGCGGCATGGTCACTCACAGGCGACTTAATAATTATCCCAGAATGATGTTTTGAGTTATTTCGTGGTCATATGTTGCTGTGTGATTATTGTAAATATTACACTGTGGGATTCTCTCAGTTGTGCACCGTGTATAGTATGGATGACTTGTTTTATGCTCAGTAATACCCATTGAGTTTTAAGTGCGTTATTTATTGCAATTGATCACTGTTGATGACAATCGTGTTGGATATTTGGCTTGGCTTTTAAGTCGCATTGAGATGTTTTACAGTCACATGGTTAGATGGCTTCGGAAATTTACTTCTGCATAGCCTATGTCTAAATGATGATTGTTGGTTGTATAGTCAATTTCCTTTTCATGCATGGCATCTGAAGTTTGATTATTTTGGTTTTCCACTACATATATATGTGGGAAAAAATATGAATACAGATATTGATTGGATCTATTACAGAAATAGTGTCTTCATTATTATTTTGAAAGCACGACTTTTAAATATCAATATGGATTGAATAAATGTATGGCAGTGGTGGATGTTAATGATTACAAATTGGAAATGAGTGTTGTTGTTGACTATTATAAAATGCATAATGTACAAATAAAAGGAACATAACCTCTTACAAATTGTGTGAAATACTTTTGTTGTAATGGAACTGTGTTGGATATTAATGGACAGTGAAATTAGGCAAATACACAGGAATTATTACTCATTCATCTGATTGTTGGTTGATGCATATTTTTCTTACTGCAAAATATGTTATGCATTGCTTGATTAATCTCATGAACAGTAAATGTTTTTTCCCCCTCATTATCTCATTTTCTTCTAATTACAACCCCCTTTCATATCCAATATTCATTTTGTTCACCCTTGTTTTGATATTGATTACAGCGAAGAGAATTTATGTGTTAAGTGGATGAAGTGGCAGTGTCTTGAGTGGATTGTTGTAAATTTTTTTGGGTTGATTTATAGTTGATTGTTGTTGTCATTGAGTAGTGACTATTTCTTATACCCTTTCATTATATCATATTTTCACTCAATACCAACCCCTTATGTATCCGATAACATTGTTTCACCCCCTGCCTCGTTGATAAACATTAGAACAATTTGTATGGATTGGATTGCATGAGCCTGTTAAATTATGAGACAAATCTATTTCGTATTTTTAAGGTGTAATATCCCTCGGCCGAACCCAATTGTAAATGTAATATAAGTCTACTTAAGTTGGTGAGTTATTTTGACATCATTTTGTAATGCACTTTCCATGGCATAGTGTGCACATGAACTGCGCATTAAAATGATGTAGTATGCACATTCCCGGATACCACGCACAGTAACTAAAGTGCATGCAGTATGGAAGACAACAAGCCTCGTGTATATGATATGTGGTATAGGCTAGTGAGCCAGTTATTATAAGTTGGGATTCTTATGTTTGGTATTAGGCCGGAACGCCTAGATGTTAAAGGCCAATGCACCTATTTTGTACATGTCTCATGATTAATATAAAATACATCGCTGCGTGCAAACCTGTTGGTTGTGGAGCTTGATTATCTTCCTGATCCAAAGGTCTTTTACTTTCAGCCGTGTTTATACCACATGAAGTATTTACACCCCAGAAGTATGTACACTCTTCCACATGGGGGAGTGCGGAGGGGGGGTACCCCTTCTGCGGGGTCCGAGGGGGATATTCCCTTGGTTGGAGGGTCTGGGGGCAAGCGGGCCCCCAGTGAGGGTTTGGGAACGAAGCCCCTAAAGGAAAAATTTCCTTGTAAATGTATATTGTAATTTCATTGTAAATCTAGACCGTTCATTATAAGGTCACAGATCTAACGATAGAGATTATGTTAGGGTTTTTTTCCCTAGAAGGCAACCCTCTTTTATGAGTGAAAGGTATTGCAACTATGGTTGATGTCGAATATTGTATTATGAGAGAGGAGACTGTGAGAGAAAGAAGAGGAAGTTACAGTGGGTTTTGTTGCAGGTTGTATCCCTTCATTTGTTGGATAATAATAAAGGAAGGACCTGGCAATTTCTCTAATGGACGTAGCCCACACTGGGTGAACCACGTAAATCTGTGTCTCTCTTGTATTGTGTATCTTCTGTGTTTTGTTTCCGCATTTGTTTTATTTTATTGCTCCACGATCCTGTTTTTCTAACAAAACCAACCACGATAAAAGAGATGGGGGACTAAACTTCACCAGTTAGGGAAAGGGAGGGCCAAAAGTCAAGGGAAAGGGCTAAGCTAGAAATATTAAGCCAAAAAGGGAATATTATATTAATATTTCCTAAAGCATAAAGTATGGATAGTTATTTTATCCTAAGTTCTAAAGTTGGGGACAAGTGGACCAAAGTAACTTCCGATATGACAAGTGTCAAGCTGGGGACATGAATTCATATCGTGGAGACTTAGCTCTTTTGGCCACTTTTCATGGGGATTCTTACCAGTAGCTTGACCATCATTCTCACCAACACTTTCACGATGAGTTTCACAGTGATTCCTTCCATTACTCAGTTACACAGTCAATGATTCCATGACCATTTTCACTCACGCAGTCTGTTATCCTTGAGACATCCATTTCACCATATCTAAGCATGTTCCCATAACCTTTTATGGTTGTTGTACCTTGTTAGCTTGGAGCAGAATTGAAGAAGTGGCTTATCAGGCCCGTGAGAAATTCTCTGAGCGAGAGAATTGTTGGGGATTGATTCCTGAAGGTGCTATACTATAGCTACAGTGCTCTTAGACTTCCTGTCTGGCCTGTTATTGAATCCCTGGAAGGGAAGTGGGACAGTTGAGGGACTATTGAGCAGAGAAGGGGCACACTTCCTTGGGTGGGGTAGGCATGTGGGAAATGAGAGGTTGTAGGTTGTTAGTTGAGTGAGCACCTGAGACAGAGTCTTTCCTGTTGTCCATGAGCCTTAGCCTAGTTAGGAACCCTTTACCTGGGGGCAATTCAGTCCCAGCTTGGCGGTGACTCGCTGTTGAGAGTGATGAACAGTGTAGTCTAAGGCTGGGAGGTTCGTGGATGGTCTGTACGCAGTTGATGACAATATTTCCAAGATAAGTACCAATCGTATGATAAAATGATATGTTTCATTGTTGTTTACATTCTTATGTTACAGTTGATCATATATGTGATTATAATTGCCTGTATGTTTATGGGTATTTTCCTGTATATGCTGCATATCTATGGTTACTATTATTTCAGTATAAATTTGTATATTACAGAATGAAATGTTTTGTTTATTTTTATATGTAAAGCTTCCACAAGAGTGTTGTATGTATATGTTTAAAGTTGCATGCAGTTTGAAGAGAAAATTTATGTGGTATAGGTCAGTTGATTACTGGGTATGTTACCGTATGTTCTGCAGTAAGAGAATGAAAGCGTTCCCTAGAGTAGCATGGCCTGGTCTATAAAATAATGGGGATGTTACCAACTGGTGTCAGAGCATGAGAGATTTCTCTAGAATGGTATTTCCCAGGTCTATGGTTGGTCGGGGGAACGTTACATTTAGTAGTTTTCCTGCATGGTTATTTAAAAGACTATTTGATAATTGTTAACATATGCAGGATTAGGTTTTTCAGTCAGGGAAGCCATGGCCAAGGAAACAGAGGTAGAGGCAACTAGAACCGAGGCCCAAGAAGGCCTAGGTTCTCTATACATTTTGATGTTGATTCAAAAGATCTTGGCCAATTGTTTCATTTTAGATTATTTAATTGGATTGGACAGGGAATAGTCCAACCAAGGCCTGAAAGACCTCCTTTCCAAGCCCCTCAATCCCTCGGCATCCCTGTGCCTCCTCATGTCTCTTTACAGCCTAAAGTCCCATAAAATGATGGGTGGCAGGAGATTGTTCACCCGGTAGTCTCCCAACACCATGGCTGGCCAAAATTAAATTTGCCTGCTCCTCCACCTTTGAACCCCATTGTCCAAGCTTCCCCTAACCACTCACTAGTGAAATCATCCCATGCCAGCAAGAGATTGAATACTGAAGCCCACCATGCATTTGATAAAGGAAAAACTATCATTGCCCCTTCTTCACCCTCCGATGACTCTGACAAATATGTGTCTTCGCAGATGCATTTGAGGGACGATTGTTTCCATGTGATTAGTGAGATAAAACCTAAAGGCTCTAGCCAGCCCAAGGAAAATTCAGGAAAAGAAAGAGGTGACAGTAGCAACCAAGGAAGGGTTGCATCACAGACTAGAAAATATGGCTTTTGTTTTTTATGTTATTTATTGTTTTATGACGGTGAACTTCACAGATTTTGGACAACATGTTTTATATTGGATATATGAGTATTATTTTGAAGTATTTTCAAATTTCATGAGCTAAATTTGTCAAAAGTAAATGTGTTTGAGGGGAGGCACAAGGGATGTGTTGTTTAACTAATGGATTTTGTGTATGATGGTTATGTTTGTTATGAACTAAAGGGAGTCACAAGGGGTCCCACCTACTAGTTTTATTTATTTATGACCCTATTATGATTATTAATTCCCCCCCGCCACCCACCCCCTAACTAATGTTAGTCGAGTCTTTAGCTATCTTAACTAATAAGTTGGTTCAACTACTTCAACCAATTCTAATTTGTTAAAAGCAGAAGTAAGGGGAGGAACAAGAGGAGGATAGAAGCAGAAGCATGAAGGTTTGCTCTTTGAGTTTGTGTTGAGAAAATTCAGTTTTCATTCATTTATATATTCATCATAAGCCTAATTCTCTTTTATGATAGCAGGGTATTATTGTAGATAACAATATTCAGGGCTGAATCAAATCATTCAGACACTTGTTCTTCAGAGGTGTTGATCTATCTTTGATAGTCTATGTAGTCTTGTATGTTTGTGAATTAGTTTTCATGACTGACAAAGGCTATTGTGCAGAGTCAAGTGGGCAACAATCTGTGGCAAGCTGATCCATCTTCTAGAGTTCAGTTTTGGTTTTCTATCAGAGGTCCTTTTGTATGTTCCATCGAGGATGTCTAAGTTTGACTTTGGTCCAAGATTTCTGTATGAGATTTTGTAAAGAAAATGACTCTTTGGTGAATTGGAATGAAATAAAGGATTTCTTTATGTCTCAATTGTCTTGATTATCATCTTGGTGTCTTTACTTCTATTCTTACATTTATTTCAGCAACTGATATGTTCAGAAAAATACATAAAAAGTGTATTTCCAACAAGATTTTTGTTGATAAAAGACTATCCTAAGCACTTGTAATTAATACTTGTATATATTTTTGTTGGCTATAAACATAGGGTGATATTCCCATCTACTTTACTTTAGCCAAGTAAATTCTGAAAATGCTTGAGTAATGTCAATTTATATATTTTCTTCAACATTTATTTGGTGTCCATAATGGGTAGATCTTCAATATCTCTCTGGTTAAATTTTATACTCGATTTTCATCGATACATATTTCTTTTTCGTTTTTTATTCTTTGACTGTTTTGTTTGATGATTGTTCCTGCTGCGAGATAGCCCAATCTTGAGCTCAGTCTCCAAGACCAGACCAACATTTCTTTAAACCTGTTTCATACCATTTTGGACACTGCTAGGACCTGTGCTGAACTTAACCATTCTTGGGCAGCAATTGAACGATATATTAGTGCTCAAGAACCACTGGAAGATAGATGTAGATAGCCTAGAAACCAACAGTAACCCTTCTTTCTTCAAGTCTTGGCATTTTTTCTTTCATGTCCTTTGATTCTCGTGATTCTAGAATAAGAAGAGGCTTGTCACCCAAAATCAGTCCCATTGTTGAGATAGGAAGGAGAAACGTTGTGTTATCTGCCCAACGAAGTGCTCTAAGGAGAAATTTATCTGAATCATCCATCTCGTCTTTCTTTCCCCCATCTATCATCCACAAGATGGCATCTAGTGGTGGCTCTGGTGGCACGGGAAGTGCTCCATCTTCCCAATATTCATCGTCATCGGTGATTGGTAGCTTGTACATCCACCATATCTCTGTCCAATCTACTATGAACCCTGCCAAGGTCATCAAGAAGTATTGACTTTTTCATTTTGAAGAAGACACCACAACTACACCATGGCATCTGTCCTCTCCTCTTAACCTAGCTCCTGCTACTTGCCCACTTCAAAATTTTAAGGAGCATTTTCCTAAGTTTTCAGTAAATAACACTGTTAGTACCAATGAACACTTAGTGGCATTTTTTAATCCTTGTCATAACATAGGGGCCAATGGCAACGATACTTTCATGTGTCTATTCGTCAATTCCTTGGAAGGAAAGGCTGCGGCTGACATTTTTGACCTTCCTCGTAATATTTTTTCTACCTGGGAGGAATTAATCTACTAGTTCAGATTAACTTATGGGCAATCCAAAATCCCTTCTGAGAAGTTAAGGGAGTACAATAACGTCATTTACAAATATGGTGAGACCATCAGGTCTGTCAACTTGCATTTCACCAAGTTGTATAATCAAATCCCTGAACTTATTCACCCTCATAACCAAGCTGCCTTCATGCATTACTACAATGCATTGCCTTCTCCTTATCGTCACAGGCTTGAATAAAAATCCATTGATAATCTTGGTTCCACTCTGCACACTTGTTCAGAGTACGAAGAATAGCTTGAACGAACTGGTCTACCCCAGGGAGAATCAGTTAGACAGACAGACATGTCCGCTCTCTTACAGCTAGTACAAGATATGAACAATCGTATGATATCATTTGAACGGAATGGTACTGTCTTCCCCCTCACCCCTGGAGCTTCATCCTCTTCTGCCTCTCCTTTTAGAAGTTTGGTTGAAAATAATTTTCAGCCCAAGGTTATCCTGCCTAGGAGTTGGTGTAAATTTTGCGAGGAACACCATGAAGAAACCACGTGTGAGGTAAGGAAGAGTGCCAAAGACAAGATCTTTGGTAAAAGACTAGAATCCACTATCGTTGTCCTAGATTTTTCCGAGCCAGAATATGTCATGGTTATCAATACCAGAAACAAATCCTATGCCCCAAAAGGCAAGTTTGACCCTCCTCACTGTTCTTCTAGCCCGAGCTCATCCTCAACCGCTCATGCACCCCAGGTTCCTAAAATTCCTAAGAATCAAAGAATCACTCCTTCCCCCCCTCTTCCAAATACAACATCTTGAATCAATCAGATAACATCAAAGTAGATGCAACCCTCCTAGACATGGTTGTCGTCCCTGAACAACAAATGCATCTGAAACATTTCATGGAAGGAAAGGATTTCATTGTAGCCAATATTTATGAAGAGGTAAGTGAAGAGGATTCTTCTGTAAATAAAGTAGGTGTACATAACTTTAGATACCCTGTAAAAAATCCCCCTTTTATATTTTTGTAATTATCATGGATAAAATTGCTCATTGTTGCCTCATTGATGGTGGTTTAGGCCCAAGTGTTATGTCGAATATTATTATGGAAGAGCTAGGCTTATCTTGTACAAATGAAAACACTTGAAGCATTCTTTCCTATAATAGTCTACAACAAACAACCATAGGAAATATTAAATATGTAACCTTAGTTTTATGCGCTCATCCCGAGATAAGGAAAACCCTCAGCATTCAAGTGATTGATATGCCTGTAAGCAATTATTCAATTATCTTGGGAAGAGATTGGAAATCCCTAATAGGTGGATACCTCTCGCTCGACGGGACACATTTATCTATTCCTCTGAATGGTAATAATACCATAGTCTTTAGAGAAGGAAGGATTTCACCCTACATCAAGAATGTTCCACAATCTAATGTGAACTGTATCGAAGAAGACCTAGGAGTGTATTCCATCTTTGCTGGAGAGGATAATATTTCATTGGAAAGAATTGATTTGGATGATGATTTATGGCATATGCACTTTGATGGTTCATGCTCTAGTGAAGGAAATGGGGCTGGCATTACCTTGGTTTCTCCTACAGGATAATTTCATAATCTGTCCTACAGGTTAGAGTTTGCTTGTTCGAATAATGTCATTGATTTCGAAGCTTTATTATTAGGCCTTGAGAATGCCCTTAATCTTGGTTGTGGTCACCTTTCAGTTTTTCGAAGTTATGAGCTTGTTGTGAATGTAATACACAAGATATTCTCTCCTAGAAACGAGCTGATGGAACAATACTCCCAAACTATTTGGGCACTTGTCTAGAACCTTCTATCTTTCAACATCACTCATGTGAAGAAGGAGTTAAATTCCATGGTTGATCGGTTAGTTGTTTTTGATGCCTCCCATAATCAACAACTTTTTCCTCACAAGACTGATTGTGCTTTTCAACCACTATATCATCCATATATTCCTGGCCATGTAGGGTTTTTGGAGGCCCTTCTAGATGATGAGAGAATTTTTTCTATCATCCAATATGAACCTCTTAAGCCCAAGGAAACTGTATCCATTGAAAATCATAAGATTCCTAAGGGATTGATTCCTCTTGAGAGCTCATTTTCATGGAGTGTTAGAGGAAATAAAGAAGAGGAGGAGGAGTTACAACTGAAGGTGGTTGAAGCCATCTTCATGAACATTAGGACACCTGGATCTTCATTGAACATTAAAATAAATGTCTAGGGTTCTGATGAAGAAGGATTAAAGTTTGTTGAATTACTCGGTGGATTTAAAAAGGTTTTTAATTGGTTTAATATGGATTTCCTTGGTTTTGATCTAGGTCTTGTTCAACCTACTGTGAAACCAACTAGGAAAAAATGAAGACTTGTTAACTCTGCACTGAAGGCAACCTTTCGAGGAAATTTGAAGATTTTCTTAAGGACTGAAGTGTTTTTTATAGTCCACCCTAAATGGGTTTCCAATTGGTAACTTGCTTCAAAGACCACTAATAATATTATAACTTGCATTAATCTTCAAAATTTCAGGCAAGCAATTATGAGAAATCCTTCCCCCCCTCTCAGCATAACAATGTTTCTGCAACAGGTTGTAGAGTTACACTTAGATCCCTTACCTAACAGTTTGTTTAGTTACAATAAAATCAAGGTAGAAGGGGAAAATATTCACAAAACCACTTTTACTACTAATTTTGATACTATGTCTTACAACTATTGGCCTTCTGGTTCATTTGATATAAGTATCGCCTTAAAATGGCCTATACACACAACTTTCAATGAGTTGGTTGGTCTCCATGCTTAGCTTGACGATTTAATCATATCTGTCAAAGGGCTGATAGTTACATCAAAATTTCAAGTGTTAGGTCATCTCCAAATTACTCTTGTCTTGGACACTAACTCAGAAATTTCAAAGGAATTACAGAGACAATGGTTTTCCCACACGATTAAAAGTCCTCGCTTGAAGTATTGCAAGGGACCAGTGTGAAAGGTCTTTTGCTGATGGTATTCTTCTGTATACTAGTAGTTTAGCTCTGCTTTCAATTTTTGTGCTTCTTTTTTCTGCTTTAAGCACTTTGATTTATGCCTTCTGAGTTGAATTTTTATTTTCTTGCTGTGTTTTATTTCTATCTTTCACCATTGTTGTTTTAATTTCTGCATTCTGATTTCTACTGCAATTTTTGTCTTTATCATCTTAAGTGTTAGGTCAAGATAGAATGTTGGATCAGTTCTACCATAGTGACACCTCTGCAAAGCATTGTTATTCAATAACAATCGAGCTTACACAGTTGTTATGATCTCTCCTCTAAAGGGCCTTTGAATTTGTTACATATTTCCGTTGTTATCTTACGAGGAATTGGTTGTTTCCCACTTCTTCTTGCCTTTTCTTCATCCATCGAGATATTAAGAGAAAAATTATAGGTTCTCCTCTTTCAAGTTGAGAGTATTTTGCAGTCAAATGATTATGCATACAGTGGTAAAACCCCTCATACTTAACACCTTTCCATGAGTTATTCCCAAATTCCCGGTCATCTTTCCATTAAATCCACTCACTTCCCCCTGTTGCATAATCATTTGAGTTACGTCTTCTTGAAATTACTATTCTTGGTCTGTGGAACCATGAGTTCTGAGTTGTAATCTATTAAAAACATATTTCCATGTGGATTTTCCAGTTTGTTGACGATTGAAAACGTCAACGTAGTTTCACTCGCAAAGTGTTGCTAAAGCCTATTATTATAAAAACTAAATAATACTAGTAGGTGGGACCCCCTTGAATGATTGGAGAGCAGATCTGTTCATTTTTGTTATGATAATGTGCTACAGAGGTTTACATGATCGATGTTGATATCGTTGTTATTGATATGAGCTGAGCTTTTGTGATGTTGTTCCTTCATGATATTACAGCCTGCTATTCATTAATGGTGATTGTTCCTATTGCTCCTGCATAACAAACATGTTAGTAAAGCTACATTAAGGGAAGTTTTGAAGAAGGAAAGGTATTAAAACAAGTGCAAAGGAACCTAGTTCTGCAATACTACATGCATAAAATATCTGTTGATTATCATTAAACCCTAGCTAACAAGGAAATGGCTATGAAATTGTGTTTAATTACATTTTTTATATATGCATGTGGTGGAAATTTTGGTGGCACATTTTGGCAAGGTAATAATGCAATGGTTATGCATTGGTTTATGGAATCGGTAGTTGATATACATATGTTATAAACATTCATGGCTCATGGGAGTAATGTCTTTGCGACTTTTATGGTGATTATGCTATGTTTCAGGTTGATGTTGGTCACGCTATTGGTGATGATTCTACACATGATCATTTAGACTGTATAGTGGTCAAGCGATTTATTTGAGTTATATTGGGGATATAAACATGGGTGGTGTTAGGACTATATATTGTACCCTTTTTGCCCATATTTTTTGCCATGGTTATACCCTTCATCACCTATATTTAGACTTATATTATCATTCCACTTGATCATTCCAAGGTACATAACGTCCTTTCTCATTACTACACGTTTAATTTGTTTTGCATGATATTTTACATTACTTTCGGTCTTAACCATTGATTAGAAGTGCATAAGTGTCTATATCTGCAGAATAGTATTCAAGACCGATGCTGAAACATAGAACTGTCCAAGATGATGCTGAAACACGGAAGCTGCTACACAGTCCGAGGATGCACATGCTGAAACACGGAGTTGCTACACAGTCCGAGGATGCATATGCCGAAACATGAGGCAGCTACATGGTTCGAGAAGGCAGATGCTGAAACACGGA
>JASDQU010104934.1:93048-103116 GCA_032191745.1 Picea mariana
TCAGTTCACTTCAGCAATTATAGATAGAATGATTTCTTTACTACAACACTAAATGCTTTTGGAATTGAGCATATACAGTGCGTGGCTATCTTTGAAACAAAAGACTTCCCTAGGTTGATAATTTATGTTTCACTTGGTTGTTTGAAATTAATTAAGCAATTATAGTGACCAACAGGTGGAACATTTGGAAAAGTGACAATGCAAATGGTTGAATTATTATGTGGAACTTGGATTACGCTATAGTTTAAATATGTTGATATTCTCAATGCATTGGTTGATTAATGGTGTTAATGGAAGGCTCATTGGCATGTACTGTGAAGTAACTGAGTTATGGGTGGAGGCGACGTGCATTTACTACACGTCACCTTTACCCTTCCCGTTGGTCGCCACCCTAATTGGACTATTGTTTGATCTGGCTGTTGTGTTCACACTTTGGATTTTTAGCAGGGTGAAACCGCTCAACCACCTCTCATCTTAAGGATTTCAATTAATAGGTATGTCTTTTTTGGCCATTCTTGACTTCACTCTGGTTATGAAATTTTTTTGGCTCAGTTGTGTGGGTTTGTGTTTTTCCTGAGTGCTGCAACTATGTGGAGTTTGGGTTTTGAATGGAAAATGGATGGTTCTGCTTATAATTGTGTTGAGTTCATCAGGGTTGGTGGTATTCCTGGGTAATAGCTCTTTGTTACCACTAAGTTTTGTTAAAGGGTTTTTAAATCATGACTGGATGGTTGTCTTCGCGTTCTTGGGTTTAACTAGAGCCTTGTTTTCTTGTTCGGCCCTGTCAAGGAACTGCCTCCCGTTTACAAGCATCACAGTCCTCCTTGCGCGTATGCTTTTTTTTCACTATAGTGGGTGCCTTTCCTCCTGTGATGGCTACTGTGCAAACCCTTAACTCTCCAGACTGGAGCTGCATAGGGATATTTTCAAGCCTGTTATGTTTTTCCCAATTATTGTGGTCTATTACTTCGAATGTGGGCTCACCCGCTGGTCGTATAGCAATCATGTTGGTATAGCCTTTCGTCACTACCTCTGTGATAATAGCATGATATTTACATTGTAATTTGCACTTCTAAAAGTTCACAATCTCAGCCTGATGTCAAAGAACTCAGTTGTTTTTAATGGAAGGTCTCTTCCCATTTCGATTGGGTGCATGGGTATACGCAGCTACCATGGCTTGTTCGGTTGATAGGTTTTTCCTTACCACAATGGCGAATTGTTGGTTAATGTGGAGTCCCTAGTTTTTCATTTATGGTGATTTGGTTGATGGTTGACATTGGTCACAAGGGTTTGGTGTTCTTCACACTCTGTGTATGATGTTTTGCAAATAAAAAAGTGGGCATGATAACTATGGTTTCCCTGGGGCCGAATGATAATCGAACTGGATAACTATAGAAACATATCCACAACATCCTTGTGTTGTTGGTTATTATACAGCTGTTAGTATGGTTCTTATGATGTTTGGATAATGGCTAGCATTGGTCACAAGGGTTTGGTGTTGTTCACACATGTTGCGTCCTGTAGATGATGTTTTGTGAAGTAGAGGATTGGATTGGATATTTCTATTGCATCTTTTCTTGTTGGTAGAATAGGCTTGAGTGTGTGCAGCCTGGTCACTCACATGTGACTTAATAATTAGCCCAAAATGATGTTTTTATTTATGTCATGGTCATATGTTTCTGTGTGATTATTGGAAATATTACACTGTGGGATTCTCTCAGTTGTGCACCGTGTATAGTATGGATGAATTGTTTTATGCTCAGTGATACCCACTGAGTTTTAAGTGTGTTATTTATTGCAATTGATCACTGTTGATGACAGTCGTGTTATTTGGCACGGATTTTAAGTCACATCGAGATGTTTTACAGTGGCATGGTTAGATGGCTTCAGAAATTTACTTCTGCATAGCCTATGTCTAAATGATGACTGTTGGTTGTATAGTCAATTTCCTTTTCAGGCGTGGCATGTGAAGTTTGATTATTCTTTTTTTCCACTGCATATATATGTGGGAACGAATATGAATACAGATCTTGATTGGCTCTATTACATAAATAGTGTCTTCATTAATATTTTGAAAGAACGACTTTTAAATATAGATATGGATTGAAGAAATTTATGGCAATGGTGGATGTTAATGATTACAATTGGGAATGAGTGTTGTTGTTGACTGTTATAAAATGTAGAATGTACTAAAAAACTGAACATGACCTCTTACAAATTCTGTGAAATACTTCTGTTGTAATGGCACTGTGTTGGATATTAATGGACAGTGAAATTAGGAAAATATATAGGAATTATTACTCAGTCATCTGATTGTTGGTTGATGCATATTTTTCTTACTGCAAAATATGTTATGAATTGCTTGATTAATATCATGAACAATAAACATCTTTTCCCCCCTCATTATCTCATTTTCCGCTAATTACAACCCCCTCACATAACCCATATTCATTTTGTTCATGTTAGGGTCCTAACCCACACATGGGTAGAACAATATATTTGGATGTCATAAAGGTCAATATTAATAAGGCCTTTCAATAAAATAGAATAAGGAGGATGTAAGAAGACCTAATAGAATCTTCCGCTTCTAGAAGGATCTTCCTCTAGATGCTTCTTTTTAGTATAAATAGGAGTCGAGGGTATGAGAACCCTAGCTTGGATATTATTGTAATAGAGCTCTGCTCAATTGGAGGTTGCCCCCTCGAAGAGGCCCGTGAACATTGCTTTCAGATTCAAAGTGTTATTTATGTTGTTATTCTTATATCATTTCAGTGTTATTGTGGTGAATGCTCTGGTTATATTGTTGTTATTTTGCCATTACTAGCATTTTATTTCTGTTCTGCATACATTTTATATCTAGTATATTACAAGTGGTATAAGAGCACTTTCCTTGGCAGAAAGTGTGGGTTAATTTATTTTTTTTCAGGGTAGAGACATATTCCGGAGTCTTTAATCCATAAAGATCTATCGTTACACGCATAAACCCATGGTTGAGGGATTCATACACATAGGAAATACAAGCAGTACCTAAGAGAACATCTATTGGCCACCCTTGTAACCCTTGTTGGTACCCCTTCGAGTGGTAGCACATCAGACAGCACCTATGTATAGATCGGCCTAGATTACCTGAAGCCCTCTTTAGATAAATCGATCGATCGCCTGACTACTATAGTGTCACCGAGAACAACACTCGGGAAGATACTCTCTAGTACTTAGGTAGTCAGGTAGTATGGATAAGGGTACGGTCTATCCTCCTTAGTTAGTGCCCTGAGATATTGGGTCGAGTACTACTATTAGACCCCGCACATATATAAGATAGCTATAGCATAGGGCAAACCCTTGTCTGTAGAACCCTTGAATACCTAACCCTTGGGGACAAAAACATAAACAAATTAAAAAAGACAAGATCTATTTCCGCGCAATTGTGTTCGGGTTGCCAAGTAAATACGCATTTCTTTCTGGTTAAGAATTTGGGCATTCCCTCTCTACAGTATTCTTCAGACCGGAGTATAACTCCGTTAAAAAAAAAAAAAAAAAATCTGGAAGTTTTTTCACCATTATTTCCGACCTATCCCATTAGATTCATCTCTTTTCCCTTATCACATTCATCCATATAATTTTTTTGGCAAAAAAAAAGTTTACCCCGCCCGCCCCTTTTCAGTTCCCCCATCCTCATGGCCCATACTCATAGCCAAGACTTGGAAGCTTGCTTCAACACCTTGCAATCTGGTCTCATTAAGACCCAACAAGAAGTGAAACAACTCAATGCCAATGTCGCCGCCATCAATACAACCATGCAGTCCTCAATGGGGGAAATCAAACAAGACCTCACCACCCAGCCTGAATCAGTCTTTTCGGCACTCCACACCAAATTGCATATCCTTACAGATAACCCTTCATCTTCCTCACCCCCACATACTGAATGTGACCATTCCTCTCATTCCCATACCTTGCAAAACCATCACTTTCAACGTGACCTATGCCTTCCATGGGTGGATGTGACCAAATTTGATGGCTCAGACCCCACTGGTTGGGTAACCCAAATGGAACATTACTTCTCTTTATACAGCATTACATATGACTTAATGTAGAAATTTTGATACACTTAATGTATTCCTGTGATTCTCCTGATCTAACAATTATACGCCACTGTTAAATACAGAATCTCTTCTACTATTATTCTTGCGGAAAATTAAACCATGATCACAACCACAATCACAAAGTGAAATATCAATAACACATAACACAGAAGTTTTACCGGGAAAGCGTAAAGCTAAAAAACCCACTATCATATATTATGTATATCATGAATCATGAAACAATCTCATACAAAACTCTAATCCAAGAGCTCTCAGTACAATACACTCATTTCACACTGTCATACACAAATTAGCAAATACATGTGCCAATTCCTGTGTCCAGACAGCTTGCCTCCTCTGCACAATCTTTGCAATTGGAATTCTCACAATGATCATTACGAATTGCCTAGTTTGCACATGCTCATAAGCATATCCACTGCATGTGTGATCAAATCACAACTGATAGCCAAACTGTCCCTTTCACCTATTATCTCAAATGGGTCTCCACTGGATCTTACATGCATGTAGTTAACCATGGTGAATCTTCAGTTGCATGTGAGTTCACTGATTAACTAAACTCTCACTAGTGCATGTTTAGTTACAACTAGTACAACTGATCTTAACTCACTTAACTACACTTATAATTCTGTTACAAATCCAACTCACTCAGTTATGAATGAAATAATAGATTAATATTTATTGTCTAATTTATTTAAGGGAAAAGTAAATTAGACACATGTTTCTTGTTGACTTTTCAACACTCCCTCTCAACAAGAAAGGGATTATCCTTCACCCCAATCCTGTCTCTATGATATTCGAATTTTCTCCTGGTGAGCGCCTTCGTCAGAATGTCTGCATCCTGATCTTCCGTTGGAATGTATTTAAGCAACATGATCTTCTGCTGCACACAATCTCTGAGATGATGATACTGGATATCTATATGCTTAGATCTGTCATGAAACACAGGATTAATTGAGAGTTTAATGCAACTCTGATTATCACAATAAATCACTGTCAGATCTAAATGAGAACCAAACAAACCAACCAAGATCTTCCTCATCCAGATAGCCTCACATGCAGCTTGACTCGCTGCCATGTATTCCGCTTCCACTGAACTAAGTGCCATGGATATTCGTTTCCTGTTGTACCAAGAAACAACTGTAGATCGGATACTAAAGGTCCCCCCTGATGTGCTCTTTCTATCTATTGGGTTGCCTGCCCAATCTGCATCCGTGAAGCCATGCAACTTCACCTCATTCATCTTTCTGTACCATAATCCATACTCAAATGTGCCCTTCAGATATCTCAGGACATGCTTACCTGCCTTCCAAAAGAGTTTGGTAGGCTTAACCATCACTTGACTTAGCTGGTTAACGGCATAGAAAATGTTCGGTCTCGTGTTCACTAAATATATTAGTGAACCTACTAACTGTCGATAGATAGTAGCATCCACTACCTCTCTAGAAGTAGCATCCTCTTTCCTCCAGTTTCATGGAAGAGGAGTATCCATGGGTTTGCAGCCCTCCATGTTAAACTTACCCAGTATCTCTCTTGCATACTTTCCTTGAGACACAAAATTTTCACCATCTCGCTGCCATATTTCCAAACCAAGGAAATAATGAAGAAGGCCTAAATCCTTCATCTCAAACTCCTTTGCAAGGTCCTCCTTGCATGAGTGTATCAGCTGCTCATCACCAGTCAATATTAAATCATCAACATAAAACACAATGATTAAAAGCTTACCCTCCACCACAATTTGGTATAGGTTTGCATCTGCTTCACTTTTTGTGAAGCCCAATCCGATGAAATAGTTGTCTATCTGAGTGTACCAAGCACGGGGTGCTTGCTTCAACCCATACAATGATCTCTTGAGTCTGCACACATGTGACTCTCTGTCAAAGGTCTCAAAACCTTCTGGTTGTCCAATGTACACGTCTTCCTCAATGATCCCATTGAGGAACGCATTTTTTACATCCATCTGATGAATGCACCAGCCCATCTGCGCTGAGAGTGCAAGGATGGATCTTATGGAAGAGTACCTTGCGACAGGTGCAAAGGTCTCATCATAATATATCCCCTTGATATGTGAGAAGCCCCAGGCCACAAACCTGGCCTTGTATTTCTCCACACTCCCATCAGCAGCTTGCTTTACCTTGTAGATCCATCTCGAACCTACCATTGATTCATCAATCGGTCTTGGGACAATTTCCCATACACTGTTTTTTACAATGGAGTCATACTCCTCTACCATAGCACCAACCCAAGTGGGGTCCTGCACTGCTTCCTGAAAGGAAGATGGTTCAGTCACAATACATTTTCTCATGAGAGCCATGCATCCAGCAAATCGATCAGGAGATTGTCTCTGTCTGCGCTATGAAGTAGGGGATCCTACATTCTATGCAACATCTAGTCTCAATCTATCAGCTTCCATGGTGCACTTTCTGCCATTTATGATGGATGGTTCTACTTGAGTGGTTTCCTCCACTCCATAACTTCTTCATGTGGTTGATACACATCTTGAGACTCATCCTTAGGAACCAACAGTTCCTCTTCTGCATGCAAGTCTAGCTCCCTCTAAAGCGACAACCGCATGGCTTTCCCCTCATCGAATTTTATATCCCATTGCATAACATTCATCTTATTGTTCAGCAAATACACACAATAATTATGGGGTGTTTCTGTGTACCCCACAAATATCCCAACTTTAGCAGTCGGTTCCAGCTTCTTCCTGGCATCCTTGGTCACATGCACATAAACAGATGAGCCAAAAAATTTTAAATGAGAGACATCATGTTTATTACCAGTAAAAGCTTCTTCAGGTGTACTCATGCCATGTACTCTATGAGGACAATGGTTCTACACATAAACCGCAGTATTGCATGCTTCTGCCCACAAATGCATTGGTGGGCCCTGATCATGCAACATCGCTCGTGTTGCACCCACGATTGCTTTGTTCTTTCTCTCTGCAACCCCATTTTGATGTGGGTTATGAGGCGCTATGAGTTCTCTTTGAATTCCTTCTCTGCTGCAGAAGTCTTTGAATTCGTTAGAGATGTATTCTCCACCATTATCACTCCTTAGAGCCTTCACTTTCTTTCCCGACTCTTTCTCCACCAATGCTTTGAACTCACAGAAATTTGAGAATGTTTGATCCTTCTTCTGCATGAAGAATATCCAGCATTTATGAGAAAATTCATCAACAAAAATAACATAATACTTATGTTTTGTTGTTGAAGCAACCGAGAATGGTCCACACACGTCCGTGTGAATTCTCTCCAGGATCACCGAAGCACGGTTCTCCTTTTCATGAAAGATGGACTTTACATACTTCCCCAGGGTGCACCCCTTGCACTAATCTAACTAAGAAAGTGTTCCCCTTGGAATTCTAGTAGATATTCGTTGCATGATTTTCAAGGCTCCGTGATGAAGATGGCCCAATCTCCTATGCCATAATTCACCCTCATCCTGGCTCACCACTTTTTCTTCCTTGCCTATCATGGCACTGCATCCATCTACCTCCATCATGTAGAGATTCTTAACTCGAATCCCTATCTTCTTGACTTGACCCATTGCTTTATGTCACAGGTAGGCTTTACCACTACTAAAAACAACATCATAGCCTCTATCCTCCAACATTGCAATTGAGACCAAGTTTTTCTTTACACTTGGAACATGCATAATATTTCTCAATTGAAATGGTTTACCTAACTCCCTCTGAAAGGTAATGGTACCAATACCATTTGCACTATATCGCCCATCATCGCCCATCTCTATATGCATTATGAGATATTTCTCCTCCAAGTCAATGAAAGACTCTTTATCTCCCGTCATGTGGAATGAAGCACCACTATCCAAATACCACACCGATCTCGATGCACTTGAAGCCATGCATGCGATCAAAGCGAAGTCAAGCTCAAATTGTGAGACAAGAGCCTCACCAGTTGTAGCTCCAGCAACCGTCTTGTTCTTCTTCTTCTATGGACAGTTAGTAGCGAGATTCCCACGTTCGTGACAATGAAAACACTTCACTTTGGACAAATCCAGCTTCTTGACTTTAGACTCAGATTTTTATTGGAATTTCTTCCCTTTCCCTTTCCTTTCCTTGGCATTCAAAGCACAATCCTCTTCATCATCACGCTTTGATGAAGATCCATCTCTGGTGTTTCACCTAAACTCCTCTTGCACTAGATCCGACCACTGCCGTTCCCAATCTGGCAATTTTTCCCTTCTATTGACAGAGTCTTGATAACTATGCCAACTCTTAGGAAGCCCTAGGAGCGCCAAGCTCACCAAATCATTAGCAGCGACTGTTATTCCCACACTTCCAATATCATCCCGACATTGGACAAACTTCGTGAGATATTTTGGAATGGTGTCACCCTTTTCCATCTTGATCTTCCTAAGTTTATCTTTGAGCGCCAATTTCCTATGGTCGCTACTGTTTTGGAACAGATCCTTCAAAACCTTCCACATTGCATATGGTGTGGTTTTCCCATGGAGACTTGAGACAATGTGGTCTCGTACTCCCTCCAACAGAGTCCTCCTCGCCTTTGCCACTTTCTTTTGCCATGCATCAGGATTTGCAGTATCTATCGCATCTAGCTTAGGAACATCGTTTTCAATGTAACCCTTCAAGCCATTGTCTTCGAGCACTGCTTCCATCCTGTCCTTCCAAGAAATGTAGTTCAAGCTTCCCTCGAGTGTGTCAGGCTTCTATATTAAAGATTTTTAATAACTTGAAAACACTGAATTGTCAAACCAGGGTAAGTGAACTTAGAGCTGCCACACTTTATGTGCCGGTAAGATTATAATTCCTATCTAAAGGTTATTCTGAGAAGAAAACAAAAACTTAATCTTAAAAACTGAACCCTAATGATTATCTTGAAACTAATCATCTCTTGTTTAATTCATCAAAGGAAAACAGTTCTGAGTTTAAGTACATGTACTTCTATATCTGATCCAATGTAATCTCCCAAGACTATCTACCATTAGTTTAAACATCTAATCATCATCATATCTATCTAAGTCATAAAAGAAAGATCATTTTTTAAAACCTTTTAATCTAAACATCAAAAATAGTTCTGAATCTAACCACAGGTAAAACAAATAAATGTCCTATTTACCCTACTGGTACTAGGATCTTCCTTTAATTCGACTGTAAACTAACTATCCTAACAGAACAGAGTAAATCTAAACTCGCATTCCTTTTGAATCATGATCAAATTGAAAACTAGAAACAGAGCAAATCTAGTTCATTCTTCAAGTTCTATAGGGTTACATAACACATTCAACATTCGTCAATCTATGAGATGATATCACACTGGAAATGATCCAATCCGAAGAATGGTTAAGAAAGAATATCACAAAGTAATTTTCAAACTCAAATAAACTAACTTACATGCAGATTCTAAAATACTGAAATAAACTAACTCTACTGTGAAAAAGAGACAACGACTTGAACCTGTTGGCAGGCCCAACGAAGAGGTGCAATCGCTTAAAATGAAACCAAAGCTACTCAGATCATTCCATGCAAAAATTGTTCATACTTCACACTCCATAATTCATAAAACGACTCAAATCATTTAACAACGAATAACATAATGCATAGCAAATTTGTATTATCAGAAATCGTATCACATAGCATATTGTAACCAACATTTCTTGAGAGCGATCCCAGTTTTTATAGATCCTCTCCAAAATAGTTTTAAACATAGGTGCATTAATATAAACGGATCTCAGATCCGAAAATTACTCATAGTCAGTTAAAACGAACTTCACAACTTCATGACACGCAGTGTCAAGAAGCATGGATCATAAAGAATTCTAATAAAACGGTTCTACAATCTCGCCCTGAGTCAGCATATTGATTTATGACTCAATCAATCATATGAATCGGACTGTCACTCCACTCTGGCCATGTTGTGCAAGTCTTCGGAAGCTTCTTTGGTATCTCCACTAAGTGCGAGCTGGTAACTGGTACTGATAAGTT
>JASDQU010104935.1:30833-41329 GCA_032191745.1 Picea mariana
CTAGTCCACTCTATACCACTGCAAATCTCCTCATCCTCCTGGGTCAAATACCACATATATTTTCATACCTTGACAAGGTGCAACCTTTCATCCTGATGAAGAATCTATCTCATCAACCTGCCAAATGTTTGAATCCATCTCCTCCATGCTGAAGCACCTAAGTTGCACCCATTAGTAATTACCATGAAAAGTCACCGAAAGTCCATCCACAAGGTTGGAAATCTACCACACACCATACTGCTATGATCCGGGCTCTCGGTCAATTCACCAAAACTCTCAACTTGCCACACCACAAAGTTGCAATAGTCCACAACTCCTCATCTGGACAATCTTCTCCATGTCTCAAACTAGAGACCATATAACTTGTTGCCACTTACAACCGTCACTACAGCTCCCTCTTAGAGCTATCACCTGTGACTTTCCCGGAACAAGAACAAGAACAACACTCCTCCAGTGTTGTATCCGAAAATGTTTTTCAAGAATGATCCCCTTCTCTTCGGATTCCAAGCTCCGAAACCATGTCAATTTTCACATGCAACTCTATGTAACTAATTTTTAGATCTGAGAAATTGCTTCCTAGTGAACCAACAATAACACCCTACTTGTTATCATTGAAAAATTCTACTTTGAAAATTATTGATTGAAAACATATGCAACAGAAACACAAAAGAATAATCACACATATGAAACACAATTTAAATTTTGTAATCTTGTTATCATCAGAAATATTGAGGGCAAAGCCAACCCTCCCAACCAATACAATATCACCAAAATTTGAGGACAACCTTGTCCTCCAAATTCACCAAAACTGAGATTAACCTTGTTCTCCAATAACCATACAAATCAGAAAACCAAACCTCAATACTATCCTAGAAATATTCTTTGCCCACAAATATGCTGCAGACCACCTGTACAACTTGTCGAGGTCACCTGTCCTCAGCTTGTACGGAACTTCCCCTTCCCAGAAGAGTTTGTACGGATGTACACAACTATTCCTACAACAACCCACGTACGTACGTGACTGTTCCCATTGCAACCCACGTACATGCGAAAACTATACGAATACTTCTTACGACTCGCTCCACTTCATACAATATATTCCTTCTAAGGTTGTATCTCTTTCCCACACGCAAGGTGTGCATTTCCCTTCCAAGAACAAAAAATAGAGAGTTCTCAACCTTACACTAGATTTTCCACCCTACCAATTCCCTTTGTTGAAATCACCAAGACTCCTAGCACAAGTGTAGACTCACTTGTGCTATCTCCATCATGTCTCCACACATACTACATGATCTATAATGTCACAACGATTTCTCTTATTTATATACAATCCTTAGGGGTCAACATAGAAGCCCCTCCACAAGTCAACATAAAATCAAGCTTTCCTTTTGGATGTGAAGCCCCAACACAAGCCCACAAATTCCATCACCAAACCCATGAATCCCCCAATCAAAACCAAGGGGGTTTTCACCAAACGAAAAGTGTTATGTGGTGCCCATGATGATTCCCACATGCCCAACACCTAGGGCCATGGGAGAATACTTGCCCGAAGATACAAAAATCAACATGTTCTTTCTCTTGTGATGGAATATTCTTGGTAAAGAAGGGTTTATCTTGCTAATTCTTGGACCAAGTAAGGAATTTTTTCTTTGTGTTGTTTCTTTTTAGTAGCAAGGTTAATTTCATTAAGCTCTTGGAAGAGTATAAATGCATACACATTGCACTAATATCTATCACCATTTTCTTGGATAAACTATTTTTGCAAAGGTAGCTAGGAGGAGTAAAAAGGCTTACACCCTCCTAGATTTACCTTGCTAGTTTTGTTTTCTCTAGAGAGAAAAAATACTTACAACCCTAGAGAAGTAACATAACTATCTCTTACAAAAAAGAGACTTCATAACCCAATTGACAAGGCACTAATCTAATTTGCATTGGAAATATAAAATAATTTCAGTGGTATGCATGAATTGTTGAGATATTGCAATTATCTAAGTTGGAATTGATTCTATATGGTATAAGCATTCTTGTGCCCTAAGGCCGTTTAGCTTGGCTAACTAATTCTATTTGTTGTTATAAACTAGTGATACAACCATTAGGGACATTGAAAAATAACTCTTTCATCATCTTTTACTACTCTTTCTACCGTTGAAAATTGCAAGTAATTAGTACTAATTATTCTTCTTGTCAAGGGCTTTCAGTTGGGTTCTTTTCTTGTGAATTTTAGTGGTTAGAAATTGCTATAGTAGCAACAATTTTCTACAACCACAACGATGCCCTAATACACCACTGATAACATCTTTTTGCAGCCCTATTTTTCCATCAAAACTTAAGTTTAAGTATTGGAATATTATCTACATGTTTAGGGCTTGATCATCCAATAAACATTTGATGTTTTTGATGGTTAATTGTGCAGCTGTTATAACTTATTATTGTTTTTGTAAATCTGATTTATGCCGCAGTTATGGGACAACAAACTTATATTGCTGATTCTCCATTGATTAGAGGCTTCTTTTATCATCATTTTGCTTATTCTGGGCAGGGCTAACACTGTTTTCCAGGTGCACAATACTTGGAAGCCATTTACCCTTCCACACGAGTCTTCTTCAAGCCCTTTCTTCATCTCCAAGATTTACCTATAGGGGATCCATTGATCATTCTTTCAATTTCTATCTCAATCCCCCTAGGGTCACCATGAATCCCTCCTTGTGGTGACTTATCATCACTAAAGTAAGGGGAGTGTCTATCTAAGGTGATAGTGGGTAGGTACTCCCAATGTTGTTATGCTTCTATGGATTGGGTTGGGCTTTGCCCAAGCTATAAAATACACGATAACATTTTGGTGCCTTTACTGAGGAGGATTTTGAATCCTCTTTCGACCCTTAACAACACTTTGGAGAGCTCTGATCCCAAAGCCTTTACCCATAACTTTCTTGGTGACTCCATTTGGGGGATGTTCCCTTTTCATTCTTGATGTGTCTTTCCTAAAAATCATCTAGAAACTCCATCATGAGACAAACTCGAGGGAGGGTCTACCCTAGCCCTCCACACGTACCTAAACGTCCTAGATCTGTATCTAAGCATCCCAAAACCTTTACATAGGCCTCCTAGTCCTCCGCCTTTGCCCACATATTGTGTTCGTCCACTTTCACCTGTCTCCCTCTCGTCTGCACCCACTGCTGTAGGTGCGTTCTGAGAGCCTTGGACAAAGAACATATACAAGCTGTTAGATATCACAATAATCCTTGGATCACCCCACAAAATCCCAAGGGGTTTTAAAGAATGGCTTCCAACCTTTTCTGGTGATGATCCCACCTTGGTCCAACAACATTTAGACACTTTTGTGGGTGTTTTCCAATGCTATGATCAATACAAAGATGTATGAATGAAACCTTTTTCTTTGTCTCATGGGGGAAGGCCAAAGAATGGTATGACAGTATCACACCAGTGGAAATTACCACTTGGAACAATTTCCAAGGTCTTTTCGTCAGAAGATTGCAAAAGAGGAGGATTTGGTATCCCTTTATGATCAACTTTACCATTGTTGAAGGGAACCAAGGGATGGCATCAAGGATTTCAGTTTTAGGTTTAATACCCTCATAAAAAGTTTTCCTTAGGATTTCAAACCCCCTAAGGATGCCATTCTCCAAATTTACATGCAAACTATAAATGATCCTTACGATTCTCTAATAGGGAAAAAACAACCCACTACCTTGATGGAAGCCCAGGAGAGGGCATGCGAGNATTTGGTATCCCTTTATGATCAACTTTACCATTGTTGAAGGGAACCAAGGGAGGACATCAAGGATTTCAGTTTTAGGTTTAATACCCTCGTAAAATTTTTTCCTTAGGATTTCAAACCCCTTAAGGATGCCATTCTCCAAATTTACATGCAAACTATAAATGATCCTTACGGTTCTCTGATAGGGAAAAAACAATTCACTACCTTGATGGAAGCCTAGGAGAGGGCATGCGAGATAGATGAAAATCTAGTTTCCTCTCACCATCATAACATCAATTTCCCACATGACACTTTGCAGACAAACCCAATGATTCACTTTGTCCAAACTACACCTCCTATCGAGGTCCTATGTGTTACCAAGACATATCTCGAAGCAAAAGTAAGAAAAGTTGATGTCAAAGTTGCTAATCATCTTCTTGAGTCCATAAAGAGAAAAAGGGTACCACGTGACACTAAGAAATCTCTTTCTATCACAAATAAAAAGATAGACCTTGAAGAAATTCTTGCAGCAAACAAAGCTGAAGAAGAAATATCGAGGTTTGCCCAAAGGTTTTTTCCTCAAGTCCACAAGTCGGAGGGGGAAATTGTCATCAATTCCAGTCAAGGAAACAACGCCATAGAATAGGAAGATCTCCCTATAATCATCCCCTCTAGATGGAGTAGAAGTCACCCACCTTTTCTCGTTACTTTGAACATAAATCACCTATCCTTCCACAATTGCATTTTGAACTCCAGGGCTTTTACAAATGTTATGACAATGCATTTTGTCAAAAAAATTGTACTAAAGATAACTCGACCTTACAAGAACACATGTCATATGGATTCAATGAAAATTCCCGTTTGTGGGATTATTGAGGACCTGGAAGCAAGCCTTGAAAAATCGTTGGACATGCTTTTATTGATAGATTTCATAGTCATTGATGTACCATAAAAATGGGGGATGCTACTATCAAAGGAATGGATAAATGAAGTGAGAGGGAGTGTTCATCAAAACTTTTCCTATATCATCATCCCAAATGCGAATGGGGACCCTCTTGTCTTGTACCTTGAGCCCCCCTGTCACAGAACATAATTGGAATCGTGATGGTTTGTCACATCAAATTCATGCTATCAGTGAAGAAATCGACTACACACGCATCTTGTCAAACTTTGTGTTTCAGGATGAAGAGAAAAATGATGGGTGTTGGGCCTTGGAGTTTGACGAGGTACATTCAAGTGTGGGTTCAGGCGCTAGAATAGTCTTAATATCGCCTGACAATGGAGTTACCTGTTTCTCATATAGGATTGAGTTTGATTGCACTAATAACATTGTTGAATATGATGCTCTTATCTTAGGATTAAATCTTTCCATTGATATGAATATCAAGTCCTTACATGTAAGAGGAGATTCAAATTTGATCGTTTCCCAAGTTAAGAGAGATTTTACTGCAAAGAAACCAAGGCTAAAACAATACAAGGATGTCGTTTGGGATGTTATGAAAAATTTCGACGAATTTTCAATCAAAGCCATCCCTAGAGAGGAAAATTCCATGGCAGATGCCTTGGCTATTTCTGCTTATACCCTACAACCCTGTGAATAAATTCTCCCTTACAAGGTGGAAGTAAATTTCAGGCCTTCAGTTCCCGAAAACTTAGAACACTGGTAGGTTTTTGATGACAAAAAACAAATTTTGCATTTCCTTCAAAACGAAGAGATTTTTCAAGGACTTAGTTAAAATTACTAAATGAAAAGGGGGACATTAAGGTCATAGACTTGCCTGGTGATTCATTTCCAAGAGGGTTGGTTCCCTTGGAAAGGATGTTTGATTGAAATGACATGTGCAAAGGAAAACCGACTGATGGGCAAGGAGATGAAATTATAGAGTTTGATATTGGCACCGATGCGTCTCATAAACTAATAAAGCTAGGAAAGGGAACCATCCTTGCTGAAAGGAAGGAGTTCCTAGCTCTCATTAGAGTATTTGAAGATGTCTTCGATTGGTGATACGGGGATTTGAAATCTTACCGAGGAGATGTCGTACAACATGCTATTCCTATGAAGGAAGATACAAAGTCTTTTAGACATAAACTAAGGCATATCAACCCAAATATTGTGCCTCAAGTTAAGAAGGAATATAAAAAAATAGTGGAAGCATAAATAATCGGACCCATTAGATACTCATCCTAGGTATCCAACCTTGTGGTCGTCTGAAAAAATACTAGAGACATCAAATTGTGTGTTGACTTTAGGAACCTGAATCAGGCATCGCTCAAGGATAATTATCCTTTACCAAACATGGAACATCTTCTGCAAAGGGTTACTGGAGCAAAGATAATGTCTATGCTTGATGGTTTCTCAGGATATAACCAAGTCTTAGTAAAAGAGGAGGATCAACTGAAGACCGCTTTCACCACCCCATGGGGAACGTATAAATATTTACGAATGCCTTTTGGACTAACCAATGTTTGGTCTAATTTCCAACGAGCCATGGACTATGATTTCAAGGATATGGTAGGGAAAACTATAAATATTTACCAATATGATCTGACTACCATTTCCAAGAAGAGAAACCAACACATTCAATGTCCGCGAATAATATTTAAGAGATGTAGAGAGTACGATGTCTCTCTCAACCCTAAGTAATTGATTTTTGGGGTAGACAAGGGAAATTTATTGAGACATATCCTCTCTAAGGATGGAATTTCAATAGATCCTTCTATAATTGAAGAAATCAAAAAAATTCCCCTCCCTAGGGATATGAAATATTTACAATCCTTTTTTGGTAAAATTAATTTCATAAGAAGATTCATACTGAATTTTGATGAGATTGTCAAACCATTAAATCATTTTTTAAAAGGGGGTGCCTGTTTTGGATGGGATGACAATGGGAAAATGGCCTTTCAACATATTAACGAAGCTATGACTATTGCACCAGTCTTGGTGAGCCCAGATTTTACTAAAGACTTCATCATTTTCTCCTTTGCCTCAGATGGCACCATTGTGGGAGTCCTTTTACAAATAAATAATGAAGGAGATGAGAAACCAAATAATTTCACGAGTAAAGTACTCAAGGACTCAAAATTGAATTATACAATTACTGAGAAGCAAGCTTATTCCCTTGTTAAGTCTCCCAAGCATTTTAGAACGTATGTAGGGTAAAACAAGATCAAAGCCTTTTTCCCTTATCCAATAGTGAAGGAGGTCTTATTACAACATGATTGTCTTGGGTCGAAAGGAAAGTGGATATAAAAAACCCAAGAGTATGATCAAGAAATAAAACCTTCCAAAATAATAAAGGGACAAGGATTAGCCAAAATGCTCATTGAAGGCAATCAAAAAGATATCGAGGTAGGAGAAAAGGAATAGGTGAACGTTGTTATAAGTGAAATCGAAAATGACGAATGGTATTTTGATATCATGTATTATTTGAATAATCTTACATGTCTAGAACATGCAGTGGATTACAAAAGAAGGGATTTAAGAATCAAATCCATGAATTATTTCCTCACACAGGAAGGTCTTGGATGAAGGAATCCCAATGGAGTAATTCTCATATGTGTAAACAAAGAGGAAAAAAATAATTTAATTTCAGAGCTCCATTTGGGATATTGTGGAGGTCATTTTTCCGCTCGCATTGCTTCTCATAAAATCTCGAGGTAAAAATATTATTGGCCTACTGATGCAAACCCCCACCACCTCCTGGGGCTCACGCGTCCTCCTGGTCTAAGGATCGTTCACACTAAGGAGATGAATTAGCTCTCGGGCTCTTGCTGAGCCCTCAAAACTCTCTACCACATGCCTTTACTCTTCTCCCTGTGCGCAAATTCAAGTTCGTGAGGGTCTTGTCATTTCAACGGAGAAGTACTCCACGTAAATTCGGGCCAAAACCATGGGCCAAACTTACTTTTTCAGAAAATTTCGAGACTCTGGAGCCCCGAGCTTCGGGAGCTCCTACAATAACAGGCGACGTTCTTCCCGAATTTCGAATTCACAGATCACTGAACAACAGAGGGGATCAACGGTCCACAACGCCTGCCATAGTCTTATGGTTGGAAATAACTTTAGAATTTTGAGCTTCAGAGTTTTTCGAAGCACCACACTTCAAATTCACTGGAGTGCCGAACAAGTGAACTTGCGAAGGGTCACAATCGATGGTCCACGTGTCCTGGTGGGTGGACGTCTCAGATCTATTCCGGGCTTCGGAACTTCAAGTGTCTTTACAACACAACCCCTTAAAACTTTTGAACTTTGAACTAACGAAGGTCAGATATGCTCTCCACGTGTCCCTCTTTGACCAATGATCGAGATTAACTCTGGCCTTCGACCTTTGGGATTTCTCAACTTCAAACAACTTATGCCTCGATCCTTATGGAGCGCCAAGCCTCCGAACTACTATATATAGTTCTACTTGTCTCCCGTCTATCACCGGTTAGGAATTACTCTGCGATTCAGGACTTTGAGAATCTTGTGAAGTTTTACGACCACACTCCATTTCTTCCAGATAGCCAGAATTCTGGTCCCTGCCTTATCTGCAAACACATGTCTTCCTTTGATCACTGGTCCAGATCAATTTCAGACTTCGAAACTTCGGGAGTTCCATCTCCTTTGCACCTAAACACGAAAAATCTTCGAATTCATGAAGTCTGACGGACTTCGAGGTTTAAACCCTATTCTACTTCTCCATATCCGACGGTTATAAAAGGCTCTGGATCCTCCTGAGTGGATCTCATTTGCTCGACCTTCAAACCAATGAACACTTCCCTCTAAGGGATTTTAGTCGCTATCTCTTCTGAGCTTTGTTCCATGAGGTGCTTCATACCTCTGGTGCACTCCTTACGTTCGTCTTCCTTGAGACTCTTTCAACAATTGAATAAGTGTCGACCCAGTGCACACTTTGTACGAGTCTTCTTCAAACTTCTATACTCCACTGAGTAACTGTGCACTCCTTGCACTTGATCGACAAAGCTTCACGTTGTCTCTCCTGAACTACTGAGTCAAACATTACTCTACCTTTTCACTCCTTGCACCAGAGTTTCAGAAGAGAAACAATTGAAACTTATGTAACATCAAAGGTTTACACATCTAATCATAAAATGCATACTCAGGCATGTAAAACATAGAAAGAAAATAACACAACATTACCCATTTAACTCAGAGATAAGAAAACTCAGACATGTGAAGCAAATCTCCTTTGTTATATTACTCAAGCATAATATTTACAAGAGTTCTCATATCTTTCAGCTTCTTCTCTACAACTCCCTTCAACAAAAATCAAAATAAACTTCAATAGCCTCTTTTGGGCATAGATACATAAATTTATACATGAGGGAGCTTCTTGAGCCTTCCCTCCAAACTATTCTAGTGCTATCAATTCGCAATTAAAGCAACTTACCACTAAGTTTATTACATTAAATGGATAATTACATCCCAGTTATGCGTCAATGATCGAGATATGCACAATCCTACAGGTAATTTAAGGCGATTTAAAAAATATGGAGTGCATACAATGGCTATTGCCTCTAAATATTAAAGGGCCCTTAATTACAAAGTTTTTTTTTAAATCTAAGGTGATGCGCCCTCCTTGGACTCCAAAACAAATCTAAATGCACTGCGCTGGATGCTAAGTTGTCCTCCACTGTGCCTCATTGAATGGTCAAGGTGATGCTCCTGCATCATACTCCTTTGCTGAGAAAAATCATGAGCTCCTGCTCATGGCTCTGTTGGTGCTATGGTTGGGGTCCTCCTGGGTCCCAAACTTTAACTTGAAGTTGCTCACCTGCTCCTCTGCCTTGCCACTGTTGTTGTCCTGCTGCTGTTGCAGGATCTCCTCTTGTCATTCTCCACCTATTGCTGACTGTCCTCTTCGCTGATTCCAAACCAACCTCTTGATTTCCTCTATCTCCCTGTCTAGCTGGTCCACGGGATGGATTTTCTCTTGTAGTCTGCTCCACTACTGCATCTCCTCCTCTTCATCAATCTCTAACTTGACCTCTTGGATGAGCCTACTCTTGTCATACATGTGGTTTAGATTGATGGACAGTTGGTTTGGATTGTTGGTTGTCATTGATGTCAACCTTTGGAGAGTGATATTGTATATTGATGTCAACCCTTGAGTATGTCAGGTAGCTCTAGAGGTATGGGTAAGGAACCTAAGTTTGATTGAGGAATAATGTAATGAATATCAATGTATATGTAAGTAATACTATTCTATATGGATAATACATGTCATGTGATATGTGGAAGGTCACATAACTCCTCACAGTTAGAGAGCTATACCCTTGTGAAGTTGGAGAACCCTCATGAGTTATCTAGAAGCCCTTAGAAGGTCAAATAAGTCAAATTATTTTAGAAACTCACAGAAGAAGTTGACTAGTCAGAGTGGGTGAATGTCACATACCCACTACCATAAACAAATTTTTGTTGATTTCTACAGAATCAGAGCCCCCAAATTACCTACGGAGGCCTAGCGCAAGCTAGCTCTTTCTCTCTCTCCATTCTCATGTGATCGCGGGTCATGATCACAGTTTAAATAATCGTGGTGCCTCTTTTGTATTTCATGCCTCGGCGCTACAGTGATGTCGAATCATTCGACTCTGCAATCGTCGAACCCCGGCAGGGCTGGTAACTGGCCAATAGGGATAAGTCCCTACAGGGTTGGCAAATGGCTGATAGGAACGACCATGTCGCGCGGGTGAGCGGAGTACAGGTGGTGAGAGGGGAAACATGACACGGTGGGCGGCGTGACAGGAGACGGGTCCCACTTCACACACCACACCA
>JASDQU010104935.1:49236-60572 GCA_032191745.1 Picea mariana
ATAAAGTTAGTTGCAACTAAAAGTGGAGAACTTACTATTTGTGGTAAAGTGGTTCAGTTAAGTGTATAAAAGTGAGCTAGAAGTGGACAAGTGGTTAGAAGTGGGTTATCCCTAAAAGAAGAAAAGTGGGTTAAGTTGGTTAGAAGTTAACCCCTTGAGGAAGCTACATGGAAGTATAAATAAGAGAGAACAAATATTCCATTAGAACTTATTGAATATCTATTTTGTGAAAGGTTATTTGGGCAGGTATTATTGATAGAGAAAAGTACAACAGAAAAAGTGCGGCAGAAAAGATGCAGAAAAAAACTGTAGTAGAAAAATCGTGACAAAAAAAGTGCGACAAATAAATCGCGGCAGCAAAACCACGGTAGTATAATGCTACAAGAAGAAAAAATGTATGGTTTTCATATGTGTAGTGTTGAACTTATGAATATGGTTGAGGGTTTTCCTTGTAAATCTGTTGGATGCCCTCTTGGAAGTTTAGGGCTTGTTGTAGAATGGTTTTGAGGCATATCTATTGAAGTATATTGTTACTGCCCTTAGTTTGATTTATTGGAATATCTTGTGGTGCATTGTGAGAGATACATGTTAGTGGTCTTGGTATATGATTGACTTATGAATGATACATCTTTGAGGCTACATAAAAGTGAGGTTATGGCACATGGTTTGATGTAAGGGTTTATGGTATTTGGTTATGGACAGTGTGATGTATTGTTAGATAACTTTTGATGATTATATTGGTATATGTATTTGGTATATGGTTGAGGTACATGTTGGGTACATGGTTGAGACAAGTATTTGATGAGTTGGCATATACATGAGGTGTCTAGTGATGATGTTGGTACATCTTGATGAATCATAGTTGATATGTAGTTGATGCATGATTGGTATACACTTGGTACATGGTTGGAGGCACTTGTTAGTAGTATTGTTGATACATGGTTTATGGATGATGTAACATACTTGTCTTGGTATATTATTAGAAGAACATATTGATCTTGGTGATGATTATGAGTTGTTGTGATATGCTTGGTTGATGCACATCTTGGTGATATTGTGCATATGGTTGAGAGTTTTCTTGGTGAGTAGATCTGATTTGGTTGATAAGATTGATAAGACAAGTTGTTGTGATAGGTTGTTTGGACATGTTATTTGTATAGGTTTGGTGCATGGTTGATGCACTTGTTTATGATACAGGTTGAGGTATAGGTTGATGCATGGTGTACATGTTGGCACATGTTATTGTTACATGTTGTTTATAGGTTATTGGTACATGTTGATTACATGTTGTTTGGTACATGTTGTTACAGGTTGTTTGGTGCAGATTGATTGGTACATGTTTACATCAATATATCTCACAATGATAGTGTGAAAATGGTTCCATCATTCTACTTATATTTCAGGGCGGTTCGATGGGGTAAGGATAGGTGGTTGTAGCCACCTTCCAGATATAGCCGGAGAACATAGGGGGTTGTAGCCTCCTTCTGGTTGTAGCTAGAGAATTGGGGAGTTGGAGCTTCCCTTAGGTTGTAGCTTGAGAAACTAGGGGGTCGAAGCCTCCTTCCAGTTATAGCTGGAGAATTGGAAGTTGGTGCTTCCTTGAATGTAATTCTTGACATATAAGAAAACATTCCGTGGTTTTCTCTCGCATTGAGTTTCCACATAATATTGGTGTACTGTGGATTGTGTGGATGTATTTGTTATTGTTTATTATGCACTGATGAATGTTAATGCTTATGATACAGTAAGATATTAATAATCAACATATGAACATGGTTGAATAAGTAAAATAATATAATTTTTGGTTTAACGGATTAATAATTGGTATAATTGCTCATTACTGATTCACCCCCCCCTCTCAGTGTTCTAACAATTGGTATCAAAGTAGGTTCATTTAGGAAACAATTTAACCACTGGAAGGAGGTCATGGATTATTATGAGAATGGAGTACCACTGTTTAATGGTCAGAATGGTTTAAAGTATGACATATGGAGTGGAAGGACGAAATTATTTTTGGAGGCACATGGATATGATATTTGGCAATAAGTTGCTACATGATATGATAGTTAAAAAATGGAAAATACTGTAGCCAAGAAGGAATTTAAGAAGAATAACAAAATAGCAATGGATTTCATCTGGGAAGGATTACCTAATCCGGTAAGAGAAAAGGTTGGTAAATGTTCATCAACCAAAGAAATTTGGGATAAGTTACATAATATCTATTCTTCACCTATCACAGATTCAAAAAATTCCAAAGAAGATGCAAGTACAAAAAAATAAGAAAGATGGTCGTCATGTCAGACAGATTCAGAAGAGGAAGAATATGAAGTAGAAATTGATTGCAAAGAACAATTGATCAGTGAAATTGAATATCTAAAGAAAGAAAGAGAAGAAAACAAGCCACTCAAGACAGAATTAATGAAGCAAAATGAAAGTGTTCAAGGTTCCGAAGAATCTCAGAAGGTCATCAAGAATTTAAGAGCTCAGCTAGAAGAGGCCAAAAGAATTGAAGAAAATCTAGAGCATCAAAAGCAGTGTTTAGAAGCCAACATAGCAACACAAAAGGAAGAAGCGGGAAAGAGAGAAAATATACTAACAGATCATTTCAAGGAAAGAACCAAAGACTTAAACCAACTTGAGGAATAATTTGTTCAAGAAGATAGAAGACTAGAAGAATAAATAATTACATTGAAAATCCAACTTGAAGAAACAAAGAGAAAATAAGAAGTCATGATGTCTCAGATAATGAAGAAAGAAGAAGAGGTTGAGAAGATTGAATAAGAAGTTGTCACACTAATAGTCAAAGTTTTCAAGATCAACAATAATTTTGAAGAGACATAAACATTTACAACAACAGTAGAGAATGAAGAGAAACACTCTCGGTTGCTAGAAAAGAAGAATGAAGACAATAGAAAGAGTTATGCAAAAGTACTTAAATGAAAGAATCATGGTCAACCAGAATCTAAGAAAACTAATAAAGATACATCTTCAGGAAGACCATCCATGTTCAAGACACAAAGAAGCTTCAATCATGATCATGATCAGTCAAGGAAGAAATTCAGAAGGACTACACCACAAACAAGATCATTCAGTCCCATGTATGTAAATTTGTTTTATGGTCATTGTTTTTATTGTACTAACTTTGGACATAAGGTTGCATATTGCAGGGATTAGAAAAGAAATGTTCAAACAATAAGTGCTTATGTGGCCCCATGTAAGATTGAATGTTACAAATGTCATAATTATGGACACATATCTCGTGATTGTAGAATCATGATCGATACTTCCATGAAAGTGAACACTGATATCAGATATAAGAAAGTATGGATAAGAAAAAATGAAGAACATGTGAACAAAGACTAGGTCCCAGAGATCGCAAGATTGTCAATAAAACGATATGAAGATAAATCTACAAAGAAAATTGAAGATGTCAGATACATAAAGGTTTAGAAAAGAAATGAAAGAAAAGAAGGACATGTAAATAAGGAACAGGTTCAAGAGATTTTACTTTCAAGTATTGTAGTGAAACATGAATCCACAGACATAAAAAAATAAGTTAGAGTTCAGAGAGATGATGAATCTACTGATGAAGATGATGATGACTCTGCATCATAGCATGAATTGTTCTGAACCATCCGACTTAGAGACTTCTAGGTAATATGAATAATAGACAGGGGGAGTTTATGCGGCAGCTGATACAGACCAGAGAACCATCATTCGAGCAACTTGTAGAGTTTGAGTAGACATATTTAGAGAAGTCAGTTAGTAGAATTACAGTATGATAGATTAATTAGTTGTAGTAGTGAAGACTTCATGATATTACAATGAAATATGGGTCAACATTATGGAAAGTTGTGTAGCAGATTATTGGACAGTATGGAAAGAGATGGATTCGTAAGAACACTTTGCAGATTTGGAAAAATATATGACAGCGGATGAAAGCATGGATTCATAGATTGGTTCAGAGAGTGGTTCAGAGATAAAGGAACATTATCATAATGGATAATAATTACACATGAATATTTGAATGCTTATTCTTGAATGATTTTCATATATGTCAGTTGATTACAGAAGTTAGCACCAATGGAAAATAATTGCAAAAGGAAGTAGGTACATGAGGACTTATATTTTTTCTACACAACATCTTGCAGAGAAGTCAAGAGAGAAACAAAACAAAAAATATAAATTGAAATATCATTCAGAGAAGTTTTCAGATAAAGAGGTAAGAATATAGGTATGATTCCAAGGGAAGAGATTCATCAGATGCATGATAAAGAGTTATATGCTTGGAGATAGAGAACCGAGGCATGTTTCCAGGGGGAGAGATTGTCACAAAGGAAGAATGAGTGATATAACTTCAAAGTTGCATCAGAGTGATACCCTTTTTCAAAGGGGGATATATTATTCATATGAAGGGAGAGAGAGTAATCAGAGGCTTAGAAACATAGAGAAAATATCAAATGAATTTATATAGGGGAAGAAACCCCAAGGAGAGTTCAGTGAGGGGGAGTATCCCCAAGGAAAGATACCCTTTGCCATTGATGTCAAAGGAGGAGAGATAGAAACATTGATGAGGAGTATGAGCATGAATTTTATTATGAATAAGTGTTGCCATCAATGCCAAAGGGGGAGATTGTCAGAAAATTGGTTTAGATTGATGGACAACTGGTTTGGATTGTTGGTTTTCATTGATGTCAACCTTTGGAGAGTGATATTGTAGATTTATGTCAACTCTTAGAGATTGATGTGAACCATTGAGTATGTCTAGTAGCTTTAGAGGTATGAGTAATGAACCCAAGTTTGGTTGAGGAATAATGTAATGAATATCAATGTATATGTAAGAAAGACTATTATAGATGGATAATACATATCATGCCATTTTCGGTGATATGTGGAACATCACATAACTCCTCATGGTTAGAGAGTTATGGCCTTGTGAAGTTGGAGAACCCTCATGAGTTATCTAGAAGCCTCTAGAAGGTCAAAGAAGTCAAATTATTCTAGAAACTCCTCGAAGAAGTTGATTAGTCAAAATGGATGAAACTAGGAGTTAATCATGGATATAGTTGTTGCATTAAGAAAATAATTAAAAATAAATTAGTTGCAACAAGAAGTTGTGAGTTTGATAATTATGGTAAAGTAGTTGTGATGAGAAGATTAAGTAATCAAAGTGGTTGCAAAGAGAAATTATTTAAATAATAAAGTGGTTGCAACAAGAAGTGGTGAGTTTAATATTTATAGATAAGTCAAAGTGGTTGCAAAATAAATTAATTAAATAATAAAGTTAGTTGCAACTAAAAGTGGATAACTTACTATTTGTGGTAAAGTGGTTAAGTTAAGTGTAGAAAAGTGAGCTAGAAGTGGACAAGCGGTTAGAAGTGGGTTAAGTTGGTTAGAAGTTAACCCCTTGAGGAAGCTACATGGAAGTATAAATAAGAGAGAAATGATCTCCCATTAACACCTATTGAATATCATTGAATATCTATTTTGTGAAATGTTATTTGGGCATGTATTATTGATAGAGAAAAGTGCGGTAGAAAAGGTGCAACAGAAAAATCGTGGCAGAAAAAGTGCGGCGCCAGATTTGTGGCAGCAAAACTGTAGCAGTAGAATGCTACAAGAATAAAAAATATATGGTTTTCATATGTGTAGTGTTGAACTTATGAATCTGGGTGAGGGTTTGACTTGTAAATATGTTGGATGCCCTCTTGGAAGTTTAGGGCTTCTTGTAGAATGGTTTTGAGACAAATATATTGAAGTATATTGTTAGTGCACTTAGTTTGATTTATTGGAATATCTTGTGGTGCATTGTGAGAGACACTTGTTAGTGGTCTTGGTTTATGATTGTCTTGTGAATGATACATCCTTGAGGCTACATAAAAGTGAGGTTATGGCACATGGTTTGATGTAAGGGTTTATGGTATTTGGTTATGGATAGTGTTATGTATTGCTAGAGAACTTTTGATGGTTATATTGGTATATGCATTTGGTATATGGTTGAAGTACATGTTGGGTACATGGTTGAGACAAGTAGTTGATGAGTTGGCACATACATGAGGTGTATAGTTGATGATGTTGGTACATATTGATGAGTCATAGTTGATGTGTAGTTGATGCATGATTGATACATACTTGGTACATGGTTGGAGGCACTTGTTAGTAGTATTGTTGACACATGGCTTATGGATGATGTAGCATACTTGTCTTGGTATATTATTAAAATAACATATTGATCTTGGTGATGATTATGAGTTGTTGTGATATTCTTGGTTGATGCACATCTTGGTGATATTGTGCATATGGTTGAGAGTTGTCTTAGTGAGTAGCTCTAATTTGGTTGATAAGATTGATGAAACATGTTGTTTGGACAGGTTGTTGTGACATGTTATTTGTCCAGGTTTGGTGCATGGTTGATGCATTTTTTTATGGTATAGGTTGAGGTATAGGTTGATGCATGGTGTACTTGTTGGCACAAGTTATTGTTACAGGTTGTTTACAGGTTATTGGTACAGGTTGACTATAGGTTGTTTGGTACATGTTGTTACAGGCTGTTTGGTGCAAGTTGATTGGTACAGGTTTAAAACATTATATCTCACAATGATAGCGTGACAGTGGTTCCATCATTATATTTATATTTTAGGGCGGTTGGATGTGGTAAGGATAGGTGGTTGTAGCCACCTTCCGATTGTAGTCTAAGAACATAGGGGGTTGTATCCTCTTTCTGGTTGTAGCAAGAGAATTGGGGAGTTGGAGCTTCCCTCAGGTTGTAGCCTGATAAACTAGGGGGTCAGAGCCTCCTTCTAGTTGTAGCTGGAGAATTGGAAGTTGGTGCTTCCTTGAATGCAATTATTCACATATAAGAAAAACATTTCGTGGTTTTCTCTGGCATTGGGTTTCCACGTAAATATTGATGTACTGTGCATTGTGTGGATGTGTTTGTTATTGTTTATTATGCACCGATGAATGTTAATGCTTATGATACAATAAAATATTGATAATGAACAGATGAACATGGTTGAATAAGTAAAATAATATACCTTTTAGTTTAAGGGATTAATAATTGGTATAATTTCTCATTACTGATTCACCCCCCGTTTTATTAATCCAACAACTTCGGGTTATTATTATTTCTCCCAGGGCCTCCAATTCTTCATACAGATCAACAAGACCCATGCTGTCTGTTCTCTTCCCTAATGTAGGTTCCAATTCTGCAGTTGTCCTCTGTTCGTCTTCCTTGCTGCAATTTATGAGCAATTCCACTAAATGCTCTTCTTGGAAAATCGTTTGGCTCCCAACTATGCGAGCCCCCTCTTACTTCTTTTCCTTTTGAACATAACTTGGATTTTTTCCATTCTCCTTCTATTTGACAGTCTCAATTGGCCATATTTCTATTTCACCTTCTACCACACACAAAATGTTAGTTTTAAAAACCTTTGGCTCTTTGGCCTCTTCCTTGGATGCCTCTTGCATCACTTCCTCAGAAGTATGAGCACTTGTGAAACTCATTCCAAGAGAAATACTGATCTCTCATATCCTCAGACTATAACACTGGGGATCTTCTTCTTCCTTCAAAGGTTCCTTCCCACTCATGAGAAGTATACTTGAACTAGCTTCCTCTTTAACTCCCTTATCTTCTATTGGCAATAACATGTGTTTACACCCATTCTTCTCAATGGTATAAGTGTACTTCCTCCCATCATGTATGACATTCATGTCATATTTCCATAGTCTCCCCAAAAAAACATGACAAAAATCCATGGGTATGACATCACATAAAACCTCATCCTTATAACCACATATCTTAAATTCAACTTTACATTGTTGACTTACCATGAATTGATGTCCTTTCCGCAACCACGATACCTTGTACAGATTTGGATGTGCAGTCGTCTCCAAATTCAGATTTTCCACCATCTCTGTGGATACCAAATTATCAATGCTCCCATTGTCTATAATCACCTTGCATACCCTATCTCTGGTCTTGCAAGCTGTTCTAAACAAACTGTTCCTCTGGACTAGTTTTATTACCTCTTTCTGTGGCATCATGAGAACTTTACTCATTATGAGTGATCTTCCTTCTTTTGCGGTGTCTACTTCCATCTCTGTCTCCACATTCCTCTGCTATGCTTCAGAAATGTGAGCTTCTCCACCTCATGCAGTCTTCTTCTTAGGACAATCCCAAGACATATGCCTTGTCTTTCCACATGAATAACACTTCACTTCTCCTCTACCTCTTCCTCTTCCTCTAGGAAAATAACTTTTTCCACCATAATATCCTCCTCTTGAAATTCCATCTCTGTCCGTCTGACTGTTATGTTTTCCATCTTCTACTTTGGGTTTCTGGAATTTTTCTCTAACAATTCCTTTTCCTTTGCTAGGACTTTTACCTATGTTCCTTTGGTTATGCTTCCTTGCTAACTTCTCTTCTGCTTTCAAAGCTACCTGATAAGCATCTTCCACTGTTTTCATGGTCATTATGCTAATCTCATTCTGGATCTCATATCTCAGGACATTAATGTACCTGAAAACCTTCTCCTCATCAGTATCCTTATGTCCTTCTCTGATATTTAGTTTATAAAACTCCTCAGTGTACTCCTTCACTGACAATCCTTTTCGTTTCAGGTTCTGCAATCTCCTAAACAAGTTTATCTGATAGTATTTGAGTATGAATTTAGCTTTTAATTTTGCTACCATCCTATCCCAACTTTTGATTTTGGATTTATCTTTGCATCTTCTGTCAACATGCAATTCATCCCACCATAATGTTTCATGTCCCTTATGTATGGTCACAACATGTTTTACCTTCTTCTCATCATCCACATCCTCATAATCAAAGTACTTATCCAATCAAGGAGTTTCTCCACATCTAAATTACCTTCATACATTGGGACCTCTATTTTTTCTCTGGATTCCATCTTCACAACGACTCTCAATAATCGTTCTTCTGCAACTTGTTCTCCTATTGCTTCTTCCACTTCAAATTCTTCACTCTCAGCTTCACTGATGTCACCAAATTCAGGTGATATTCTCTATGATACCTCCATGGCATCTAATCTCGCATGGAGTTCTCTCTTCTCTTCTCTCTGTCAGGCTGCTATATTAAAGAATTTAATGACCTGAAACACTGAATTGTCAAACCAGGGCAAGTAAACTTAGAGCTGCTACACTGTATGTGCGGGTAAGCTAATTCCTATCTAAAAACTATTCTTAGAAGAAAACACAAACTCACTCTTAAAAACTGAATCCTAATGATTATCTTGAAACTTATCATTTCCTGTTTAATTCATCAAAAGAGAACAGTTCTGTGCTGAAGTGCAGGTACTTCTATTTCTATTCTAATGTGATTCCACAAGACTATCTGCCACTATCTTTAATCATCTATCATCACTACTTCTATCTAAGCCATAACAGAAAGATTATTTCCTAAAATTCTTTTAATCTAAATATCGAAAATAAATCTAAATCTGTCTACAGGAAAAATAAAGAAATATCCTACTTACCCTACTGGTACCGGAAGCTTCCTCTAATTCAATTGCAACCTAACTATCCTAACTAAGCAAAGTAAATTCAAACTCTAAGTTACGTTCAGATTGAAAAGATGGAAACAAAGCAAATCTAGTTCATGCTCTAAACTCTACATGAATCAACCATGCTTTCAACACTCATCAACGTAGAAAGTATATAATATGATGGAAATGATACAGTTGAAGAATAATTTAAGCAATAATCTGAACAAGTTAATTCCCAAACTCTAAGCTAACATGCATGCAAATCATAAGATACTGAAATAAACTAAATCTAAGATAGAGAAAAGCAGCGACTTGAACCTGTTTGGCGGGCCCAACCAGAAGGTACAATCGCCAAAAGAAAAAACCAGAACTACTCAATCATTCTACGCAAACACTAGCCATGCTTCACTCTCCATTTACTCAGAGAAATAACTCAAATCATATGACATCAAAGTAACATAACGCAAAGGCAGATTGTATTCAGAAATGTGTTTCATAACATAACATAACCCAACGTTTCTTAGGAGTGATCTTCTGTTTATATAGATCCTCCTCAAAAATAGTTTAAAACAACAATACATTAATTCAAACGGATCCCAGATCCAAAAATAACTCGAAATCAGTTAAAAAACGGTCTTCACATCTTCGTGCCAGGCAGTGTCACGAAGTGAGTCATGAAGTATTACAACTCTGTTCTATAATTTCGCCTTCAATCAGCATATGAGTGATGACTCCATCTATCATGTAAATCGCGTTGTCTCCCACTCTGGCCATAACACACGGATCTTTAGCATCTTCGTTGGTATCTCCACGGGGTGCGAGCTGGTACCTGGTACTGAAAAATCCTGTTTCAAATAGAAATAGTACCTAACTCAAGCCACATTAGTTTCAATATTAATTTAAAGTATCAAAATACATAAAAATAACTTGAAACGTAAAAATACCTTGAGTAGCCCCATTGAGTGGTAAAGAGATGTCAAGTGTATCATAACAAGGCCGAAAGGGGTGGTACTGGGTATGGAAATGGAGGTCTTTGTGATATAATATAGGCAAAACATAGTCAAAACTGGAGACCAACATGCCCCCAAACTGAAGTCTTTGCCTGTCCTCAGGCAACAAAAAGTCAAAGACTGGTAGTAATCAGAGCGTTGCAGCAGCTGCAACCAACATCTGTAACTTCTCATGTTTCTTCAGGTTTCTAATTTCTTTCTTGAGGACTCGGTTGATGATGATATGCTTTTTAGCAGTCTTCTGTAGTCTTTTGTTCCTCTGCAAAAGACTCTTATTCTTTCGTTTCATTCTTTCAATTTTGGACAAGAAATGATTTATCCTGACTTTCATGAGTTCATTCTCAGTTTTGATATGTCGATCCAAGATAGTTTATTCCTGTAGATTTTCTTTCAACCTGTTATTCCTGCTTTCTAGTCTTGCTACCATTGGTTTCAAGGATCGACTGGAGGAAATTTCACAGTAAGTTTCAAATGTTTTATCATGTCCTAGTTGTGGTTGAGGACTGGATGCATGAGTGAACTCATCTGGACTTTGAGCAGGGGTGTCAACTGGATCAGAATGATGATCTGGACTGAGTTCATGAGTGAACTCTCTATGTATCCGAGTAAGGGTACTTGCTGGTACTCGAATTAGCTCATTCTGCTCAATTCCTTTGGGCACAGTAGCCTGCCGATCCAATTTACGGACTTTTCGAATTAATTGGGACAGAGTCCAAGTCATTTCAGAGGGCTCTGGAGCCTCCTCATGATCATCCACACTTTCCAACCTCTCCTGTGGTGGGTAACTGGGCACAGAGTTGTCCATATCTGACAATAT
>JASDQU010104935.1:61578-72324 GCA_032191745.1 Picea mariana
CTCCCCAGCTCATCCTCACATTGGACAAACTTTGTGAGATATTTTGTAATGGATTCGCCCTTCTCCATCTTGATCTTCCTGAGTTTATCTTTGAGCGCCAATTTCCTATAGTCGTTGTTGTTTTGGAATAGATCTGTCAAAGTATTCAACATTGCATATGTTTTGGCTTTCCCATAGAGGTTTGAGACAATGTGGTCTCGTACTCCCTCCAATAGGATCTTTCTCGCCTTTGCCACTTTCTTTTGCCATGCATCAAGATTTGCAGCATCTAGCTTAGGAACATCTTTGTCAATGAATTCCTTCAAGCCATTGTCTTCGAGTACTACCTCCGTCCTATCCTTCCAATCAATGTATTTCAAGCTGCCCTTAAGTGCATACTCTAACCTCAATCCATTGAAAGCCATTTTGATCTTGAATCGGTTGTAGCACCCAGAAAGTCTTTCTGCAAATTCAAATTCTATCCAATCACAAACTCAGCTTCTGTAATTTCCTGTGCTCTGATACCATGTAGAAATTTTAATACAAATTAAGTATTTCATGGATTCTCATGATCTAACAATTATATTCCATTGTTAAATACAGAATCGCTTCTACAAATATTCTTGTGGAATTTAAAACACGATCGCCAATTGCAATATTAAGAAGAAAGATCAATCACACATAACACAGATGTTTTTACCGGGAAAGAATAAAGCNAAATATTCTTGTGGAATTTAAAACACGATCGCCAATTGCAATATTAAGAAGAAAGATCAATCACACATAACACAGATGCTTTTACCGGGAAAGAATAAAGCTAAAAACCCCAGTATCATATATTATGTATATATCATGGATAATGAAACAATATCATACAAAACTCTAATCCAAGAGCTCTCAGTACAATATACAATCGTCTCACACCGTCATACAAAAATTGACAAATTCATGTGCCAATTTACTGCATTAAGACAACCTACCTCCTCTGCGCAATCCCTACTAATGGAAATCCTTGCAATGAATGAATTCCTCTTTCTTAGGCTGCACATTCCTCATGGGCACATCCAATGTGTGTGTGGTTACATGAGTGCACTCACTAATGTCACAACTGATAGTCAAACTGTCTCTTTCACCTGTTATCTCAACTGGGTCTCCACTTGATCTGGCATGCATGTAGTTAACAGTGGTAAATCTTTAGTTGCATGTGATATCACTAATTGTGAATTAATCAATAATTAATTCACTGATCTCTCACTAGTGTAAGTTCAGTTACAACTAGTACAACTGAGCTTAACTTACTTAACTGAGTTAAACTACTTTACAACTCACATAACTACACATCCAACTCTGTTACAACTTTGAATCACTCAATTACAACTAATTCAACTTGCATGTCCCACCAGTCAACCTTTGAACTCGAATTTCCTATAGCTAATGGATTTTCCACTTTAGTTAACTATTTCCAAGTGCTCATTGAGAATAGACTAATATTTATTGTCCAAATATTATTAAGGGATAATAATAGTCGACATACATCTATAAATAGAATTCGCTCACCATCTATAAAAATACATCATCTATAAATAGAATTTGCTCATCATCTAAAAATAGACTTCCACCTAAAAATAGCCCGAGGCTCCATCCTAGTGTAGGTGCATAATTTTCACTAGGATCTTCTTGTTGAATCTGAACATTATTTGCATCCCATTGTCCATAATTTTCACCCCCTGGGCCATTTTGGTCATCCAGGAAGATGAGGGAGGACAACACCCAGGGTGGGTGGTCCTAAGAAAGAATTCTCGTAAGTCTTTTGTCAGACAATTGGTTTAGATTGATGGAAAGTTGGTTTGGATTGTTGGTTGTCATTGATGTCAACCTTTGGAGAGTGATATCATAGATTGTCTTTGGAGAGTGATATTGTAGATTGATGTCAACTCTTAGAGATTGATGTCAACCCTTGAGTATGTCTAGTAGCTCTAGAGGTATGGGTAAGGAACCCAAGTTTTGTTGAGGAATAATGTAATGAATATCATTGTATATTAAGTAAGACTATTCTAGATGGATAGTACATGTCATGCCATTTCCAGTGATATGTGGAACGTCACATAACTCCTCACAGTTAGAGAGTTATGTCCTTGTGAAGTTGGAGAACCCTTATGAGTTATCTAGAAGCCCTAGAAGGTCAAATAAGTCAAATTATTCTAGAAACTCCTAGAAGAAGTTGACTAGTCAAAGTGGGTGAAACTAGGATTTAATTATGTGTATAGTTGTTGCATTAAAAAAATAATTAAAAATAAATTAGTTGCAACAAGAAGTTGTGAGTTTGGTAATTATGGTAAAGTAGTTGTGATGAGAAGATTGAATAGTCAAAGTGGTTGAACAAGAAATAAATTAAATAATAAAGTGGTTGCAACAAGAAGTTAGTTAAGGGAAAAGAAGTTATGTATTGAATAATTATAGAAAAGTTAGTTGCAACATAAAGAGAAATTATTTAAATATTAAAGTGGTTGCAACAAGAAGTGGTGAGTTTACTATTTATGGATAAGTCAAAGTGGTTGCAAAAGAAATTAATTAAATAATAAAGTTAGTTGCAACTAAAAGTGGAGAACTTACTATTTGTGGTAAATTGGTTAAGTTAAGTGTAGCAAAGTGAACTAGAAGTGGACAAGTGATTAGAAGTGGGTTAGCCCTAAAATAAGGAAAGTGGGTTAAGTTTGTTAGAAGGTAACCGCTTGAGGAAGCTACATGGAAGTATAAATAAGAGAGAAAGGCTCTCCCATTAGAACCCATTGAATAGAATTGAATATCTATTTTGTGAAAGGTTATTTGGGCAGGTATTATTGATAGAAAAAAGTGCGACAGAAAAAGTGCGGCAGAAAAGGTGCGGCAAAAAAAGTGTCGCAGAAAAAGTGTGGCAGGAAATCGCTGTAGGAAAAGTGTGGCAGGAAAATTGTGGCAGGAAAACTGTTGTAGAAAAATTAGAAGAAAAACCGCAGTAGAAAAAGTGCGACGGAAAGATCACGGCAGTAGAATCACGACAAAATAATGCTACAAGAAGAAAAAAAGGTTGTTTACAGGTTACTGGTACATGTTTATTATAGGTTGTTTGGTACAGTTTGTTACAAGTTTTTTGGTGCAGGTTGATTGGTACAGGTTTACAACAATATATTTCACAGTGATAGTGTGACAGTGGTTCCATCATTCTACTTATATTTTAGGGTGGTTGGACGGGGCAAGGATAGGTGGTTGTAGCCACCTTTCGATTGTAGTCAGAGAACATAAGAGGTTGTAGCCTCCTTCTGGTTGTAGCCAGATAATTGGGGAGTTGGAGCTTCCCTTAGGTTATAGCCTAAGAAACTAGGGGGTCGGAGCCTCCTTCCAGTTGTAGCTGGAGAATTGGAAGTTGGTGCTTCCTTGAATGTAATTCTTGACATATAAGAAAAAAATTATGTGGTTTTCTCCCGCATTGGGTTTCCAAGTAAATATTGGTGTATTGTGCATTGTGTGGATGTGTTTGTTATTATTTATTATGCATCGATGAATGTTAATTCTTATGATACAGTAAGATATTGTTGATGAACAAATGAACATGGTCGAATAAGTAAAAGAATATACTTTGTGGTTTAAAGGATTAATAATTGGAACAATTGATCATTCTTGATTCACCCCCCCCCTCTAAATAATCTAACATCTTTCACCTCTCCTTTTTCCCCTTCATTACTTCCTCGGGCGGAAGACCATCTGAGGTGCAGGTAGTCTATGCCTCGTGCTGAGATATCAAAGAGGATGTAACCAGCTTCATAGCCAAATAGGTTGGATCTATCACAACATACATATTTTGTTTATAACACCACTTATGTATGCATAGGTCATGAGATATTTAATATAATCTCTTTGGGTGCAACCACATATTCCACTACTACCTCAAGATGATCCATCACTTTAGGCACAACCCCCATGGGAATTGAACTTTATCCACCTGCAAAAACTCTTCATTAATTTGAAGGACACAGAGTAAAATTTAATCCATATATATACATTATTCACAAAATCATTTATTATAAACCCTATACAATCATTCAACGATATAAACTATTCACAAAATCATTTATTATAAACTCTCTACAATCTCTACAATTCACAAAATCAATTTATATATGTATAAAGTTGTAGTTTTTATTATATGTTATAGTTTTTATTATATGTTATATAATAATTTTGATGAAACATTTTTTTTTAATAATATGTTGTTTAATAATAATAATCTAATTTTTAAGGTAATGACCAAGCCAAACACCAAATTGGTGTATGAGACTGTCTTGTTTGTAGGACAAGAGATCCCCTTTGCACAATGATTTGTCTGCTAAAGTCTACATAGTTGTACATATCCTACCCCCCCTCGAGGGCAAATGTGGGACAAGGGACTCCCTGTAATGTCCCCCACCTCTTGATAAGAGGATTACAGAAACTTAATAGTCTAGATTTCCCCACTAGACTATAGTCACGAGAAAAAGGGGACTAAGGGCTCCAAAGTGTTCACTTAAGCATAATGTTATAATTTTAAAGTGACTTTGGGAAAAAGGTGAAATAAATCGAAAAAGGTCACATGAAGAAAATAAAGGAATAGAACCTTATAAGGTGGTCAATTAATTCAAGTGGAAATTAGATCAGAGGTATAAAAGAAAAAGGAGGGCGACTCACTCCTCATTCTTGTCATTTTCACTTTTGCATCTTGAGCTCTCAAGATAGGGATGTTTTGAGGGTTTTGGGAGAACAAACCCTAGATATCAGCTCGGTGGTGAAATATTCCACCTTTCATGGTACAATCTTGGTCACGGAGGTGGAATATCTCTCCCTCACCATTCAACTTAGTCACAGGTTGTTTCTACAGGGAAACAGAAGAGAAGTGCGCAACAATGAGGGTTTTTCCAGTAGAAGGGTGCACCACTTGAGGAAGAACAATTTGATTTGAAGGGAGGAAGAGGTATTTGGAGGTAAAATTTTTTGGGAAATGGTTGTTGGGCCTAGGGCACCTTTCCTAGCACATTTTGGAGGAGTTTTCCTTTACATATATTTTATTGTGAGCTTGGCATGAGTTCTACATGAGGAGGGCACACTGTAGAAAGTAGATCTAGTCATTTGGTGTATATAAACACCTCTATTCAGTAAGAAAATCAGCCAAGGGGTTTCTCTTTCCCCAATCTACTATCCTTGGGAGTTTGAAGTGATTTGGAACCTTGGAGGAGGAGGGTCAAAATATTGAGAAGCTACAACCATCAGAGAAGTGCGCAACTCAGGCAGGCAAAGGAGTTCCATATTTAGAAGGGAAAGAAATTGATCGTGTCCCTATCTTCTTGTTTTTGTGATGCCTTTGGAGGCTATTCTCTTCAGTACTTGAGCTTATTGGAGAATTATTCATTCCATCTTGGATATTCTATCATTATCTATCCAGAATTGCAGATCTATTGTATCGGGATCTTCTTACTATCTAAATAAAGGTAAGATATGAAGTTGTTGGCTATTCTTTGGTGTCCATTGCTTGTATCTTATTATTTTATTGCACTATATGCTATGTTCATTGTCTCTATGATATAATCTTCTTGAAAAACAACTTCAACGAAACTTTCATGAAGTAAACCTGCATAACACACTGAAACACTAAAACAAATAGTCAAAACAACCCTTGGTTCCAGGAAATATCAGCTTGGGAACATTACAGTGGTATCAGAGTGCAAAAATCCTCCCAGATTGTGGGGATTAGCGCATGAAGAAGTTTAGTGGTATATATATGGGAAGGTGCATGAGATAGACTAGAAAACCTAAGCCACAAGTTTTAGCAAGTATAGAAAAAGAGTTGAAGATATCCATAGACAACACTTAGTTCACTCTTCAAAACCATTTGCAGGATACCCAGGAGACAATTCCCATGGAACAGGTTGAGATGAGAGAGACCATGGAGAGATTGACATCTAACCAGGAAAAGATTTTTCTTCTCCTTATTCATATGAATCATGGTGGAGATGGCCCAAATAATAATGTGAACTGGGAATCTAGTGGTTCTCAAGGGGGGAATAGACATCACCATGATTAGGATCATCATTTTCATACAGAGGGATAAATATTTGGAGGGGGGCCTTCTAGGGTGCCAACACACAGTATAGCTTCTCCTAGACCCCATGCATGCTTTCCTAGAAGCCCAAAAATAGGATAATTACCTTCCATAAGTACAAGACAACTTTGAGGAGTATGTTAGGGTGTATGCAACTTTGAGTGCAGGTTTCCAAAGATAGGTTACCTTGGATTAGTATTGTGGAATCAAATACAGAGGCAGGCCAAGAATCTATCAGAGGAGAAATCATGAGTTGGAGCGCAGGGCAGGGAAGATGGACATACCTTCCTTTGATGGGTCATCTAGGTCTACTGCACGGGCTTGGGTGAAGAAATTGGATTCCTATCTGCAGCTTAACCCCATGAGGGAATTAAATGCCATAAAATTTTCCACTATATACTTGGAGGTGAAATCACATGAATGGTGGTATCATGACATGAACACCTTGGGACACAATCAAATTACATCTTATCTAGAGTTCACCCAGAGGCTTATTGACATGTGTGATCAGGGAGATCCTGAGCTACACTTCAGGAAACTCACTCAACTTAACCAAACAAAATCACCAAAGGGTTATATAGAGGAGTTTCAGAGGGTGGTTGTAATGGTACTAGACATCTCACCAGATATATTGTTGATTATTTTCACTGAGGGATTGTTGGATCCCTTACGTGGTTGGTTTAATTCTTTTAAGCCCCCCAACTTATAGGAAGCCATATGGAGGACAAGGGATTTAATGGAATCAATAGCTAAATCAAAGTACACTCCAAGACCTCCAATAAATCAAGGGGAAAAATATCAAAGGGGAGTAGACAGAGGCAAGGGAAGGATGGATGAGGCTACTAGGAGAGAGTTGAGGAGGAAGCAACTTTTCTTCACATGTAAGGAACCTTGGGAACCAGGACACAAATGCATAGGAAAAGGAAAGGTTCACTACATTGAGGTGATCTCAGATGAGGAGGAGGAAGAGGAGATGGGACACATTCAGAATATTGAAGAAAATCAACCCAACACTGACAGTGRGCAAGGTGAAATGGGAGAGGAAACAAATTTCGACCCAACGGGAGAAAAGAAGATCACCATTGCATCCATCAGTGGAGTCCCAAAATACAGTACCTTCAGGATGAGAGGAGTGCTTCAAGGTCATAGGTTTTTTGTCCTTATAGATGGAGGAKCTTAACAAAATTTCATTCACTTGGCCTTGGTTAAAAGAAGGCACATTCCTAAAATAGAGTTTGAGGGATTTCATGTGGAGGTATCATGGGGAAATACTATGCCTTGTGAAAGATACATTCCAGGTTTGAGCCTGACATTGGGTAGGCATGGCTTGGAAAAATATTTTTATGTGATGGACCTACCTGACACCAATGTCATATTGGGAGTACAATGGCTTAGTACTTTGGGTCCCATCACCACAAACTACAAAACTATGGAGATGTCATTCAATGGGGAAAATGGAAAAAATGTCACCTTGAGGGGAATGTCAGGTAATGCACCTAGAGTGGTTACATCAAAGAGCATGAAGGCCATCTTCAGGAGGGAAGACATTGTAAATGCAGCAGAATTCCTAATATCAATTCAAGTGGACAAGGAGGGGCATCCTCATTACTCTCATGACATACAAAAAATCATTGACAATCACAACAAGGTTTTTGAACCTATTCCACCAGGGCCACCACTAGATAGGGTATTTGAGAATATTATAGAGTTGGAAGAGGGCGCAAAACCAATCATTACTACTCCTTATAGACCTCCAAAAAGGTATAAGGATGAAATTGAAAAGGCCATTAAATAATTGTTGGATATAGGTCATATTAGGCCAAGTTCTAGACCTTTTGCATCTTCGGTGGTTTTGCTGAAGAAGAAAAATGGGACTATGCGCATGTGAATTGATTACAGGGCCTTGAACAAGAAGACCATAAAGCACATGTAACCCATCCCTCGGGTAGATGAGCTATTGGATGAACTGCATGGCTCCATCTACTTCACCAATATGGATTTGCACTCTGGTTATCATCAAATCAAAATGAGGGAACAATATGTTCCTAAGACAGCCTTTAGATGCCACTATGGTCACTATGAATTTTTGGTTATGCCCTTTGGACTAACCAATGTGCCAACCACTTTCCAATCATGCATGAATCATGTCTTCAATAAGTAGTTGAGGATTTTTCTTCTAGTCTTATTTGATGACTTGATGATATATAACAGAACTTGGGAGGATAATCTCAAGCATGTAGACCAAATCTTGAGCATTATGGAGGAACAATCCTTGTACGCTAAGGATTCAAACTGTGAATTTGGGATGACTGGAGTCCCTTACTTGGGACATATTATTGGAGAGAAGGGGGTACAGGTGTACCATGAAAAAATACAAGCTATACTAGACTGGCCAACACCCAAAACTCTTATTGAGTTGAAAGGATTCCTTGGAATTCACAGTTACTACAAGATATTTGTCAAATGATTCTCTCATATTTGCACACCCTTGACAGATTTGACAAGAAAAGGCGCATTTAGGTGGATATAGAAGGCATAGGTGACATTTGATAAAATGAATAAGGTAATGAGCACTTGTCTGATTCTTTCTTTGCCATATTTCTTTGAACCCTTCATATTGGAGTGTGATGCATCAGGTGAGGGCATTGGAGTAGTTATTATGCAAAATAGGAACCCCATTGCCTATGAGAGCCAAAAACTTAAGGGGCCTGAGCTCATATACATTATTTATGACAAAGAAATGTTAGCCATCATGCATTCCCTGGCTAAATTCAGATAGTATCTGGTTGGGGCGAAATTCATTTTCAGGACCGATCAAAACAACCTCAAGTACTTCTTAGACCAAAAGGACCTTAATGAGAGGCAACAAAAATGGGTTATCAATATCCAAGATTATGACTTTGACATTGAATTTTTCAAAGGAAAGAACAGTGTGGTGGTTGATGCTTTATCCAGGGGACCTTTAGTATATGCCATGACAGATATTTTAGTTTATTGGAAGGCACATCTTTTGGTAGAGTATTCTAAAAATAGGTTTTGTTGTGAGTTTATGGATGGGAAGGTACAGGATGATAACTTCAGGATCCTCGATGAAATAAYATACCACAAGGGCCGAATTTTCTTGGTTCCCAAGTCAGAGTTCAAAAAGAGAGTGTTTCAGGCATGTCATGATTCATCATTGATTGGGCATCAAGGATTTGTCAAGACATACAGGAAGGTAAGGGAAATATTTTCATGGAGAGGTATGAAAGAGRATGTAATGTTCCATATCAAGGAATGTTCCACATGTCAGGAGAACAATGAGGAGCACACTCATCCCACAAKTTTATTACAACCACTCCCTATTCCAGAGAATAAATGGGAGAGTATCTCTATGGACTTCATCACAGGGGCATGGATTGTATCTTTGTGGTGGTGGACAGGTTAACTAAGTTTGCTCATTTMTTTTCCATTGCCACATATTATTGTGCTTCACAGGTTACATAACTATTATTTAGAGAGATATTCAAGTTTTATGGGTTGCCCAAAACCATTGTGAGTGATAGGTACAGTAGGTTTATGACTACCTTTTGGCAGGAGCTATTCATATTGGTAAGTACAACCTTGACTCTTAGCACTAGCTATCATCCCCAAATTTATGGTCAGACCGAGATAGTCAACAAATAGGTGGAAGGGTATCTACAGAATTATGTATCAAGGCAACGAAAAGCATGGGTTAAGTGGCTACACTTGGGTGAGTATTGGTACGACACCACCTACCACATGTCTATTGGTATGTCTCCTTTCAGATCTTTGTACAGTTATAACCCTCTCACCTTTGTGGAGATTGTATTTAGGGATAATAGATCACCTATGGTACATGATTGGATGCAAAAGAACCAAGATATACTCAGAGAACTCAAAGATCACTTGCACAGGGCACAAAATCAACAAATGATATAGGAAGATAGGAACAGGGTGGAGCACACTTTTGAGGTTGGTGATCTTGTGTATTTGAGACTCCAACCTTATATACAAGCATCTATAAAGAGGAATGGCGCATAAAATCTTCAACCTTGCTTCTTTGGGTTGTACATGGTGAGAAGAAAGGTAGGGGTCGTGGCATATGAGCTTGAACTACCCCCAGGAAGCAAGATTCATAATATTTTTCATGTATCATGTTTGAAAAGAGCCATAGGGAAACACATTACTCCTATTAAGTAATTACCTCCCTTGGATGAAGAAGGACAGTTTTTATTGATACCCGAAAAAGCGTTGGAAGTGAGGGAGAAGAGGTTAAGGAAGAGGAACATCAGGGAGAAATTAATCAAATGGAAGGATTTTCCTATAGAGGATGCTACTTGGAAGAATGAGCAAGTTCTTCAGAAAGAAGGGTCATAATGTGGGCAAGCAATTCCCAGTAGGGGAGACTGTAATGTCCCCCACCTCTTGATAAGAGGATTACAGAGACTTGGTAGTCTAGATGTCCCCACTAGACTATAGTCTCATGAGAAAATGGAGACTAAGGGGCTCCAAAGTGTTCACTTAAGTGTAAGGTAGCTAGAGAGGTAGTAGGGGGGCCCAGAGGGCCCATAGTGATAATAGTGGAGGTCATTCAATGTAAGGTGGACTAGGTCCACTATATTATTAAATAAGGCCCACTATGGTAGTTAGATATA
>JASDQU010104935.1:73706-88292 GCA_032191745.1 Picea mariana
TTATTGTACTAACTTTGGACATAAGGTTGCAGATTGCAGGGATTATAAAATAAATGTTCAAGCAAGAAGTGCTTATGTGGCCCCATGTAATATTGAATGTTACAAATGTCATAATTATGGACACATATCTCGTGATTGTAGAATCATGATCGATACTTCCATGAAAGTGAACACTAATATCAGATATAAGAAAGTATGGATAAGAAAACATGAAGAACATGTGAACAAAGACTAGGTCCCAAAGATCGCAAGATTGTCAATAAAACGATATGAAGACAAATCTACAAAGAAAATTGAAGATGTCAGATACATAAAGGTTTAGAAAAGAAATGAAAGAAAAGAAGGACATGTAAATAAGGAACAGGTTCAAGAGATTGTACTTTCAGGTATTGTAGTGAAAGATGAATCCACAGACATAAGGAAAGAAGTTAGAGTTCGGGGAGATGTTGAATCCACTGATGAAGATGATGATGACTCTGCATCATAGCATGAATTGTTCTGAACCATCCGACTTAGAGACTTTCAGGTAATATGAATAATAGACAGGGGGAGTTTATGCGGTAGCTGAGACAGACCAAAGAACCATCCTTCGAGCAACTTGCAGAGTTTGACTAGACATATTCAGAGAAGTCAGTTAGTAGAATTACAGTATGATAGATTAATCAATTGTAGTAGTGAAGACTTCATGATATTACAATGAAATATGGGTCAACATTATGGAAAGTTGTGTAGCAGATTATTGGATAGTATGAAAAGAGATGGATTCGTAAGAACACTTAGCAGATTTGGAAAAATATATGACAGTGGATGAAACCATGGATTCATAGATTGGTTCAGAGAGTGGTTCAAAGATAAAGGAACATTATCATAATGGATAATAATTACACATAAATATTTGAATGCTTTTCATATATGTCAGTTGATTACACAAGTTAGCACCAATGGACAATAACTCCAAAAGGCAGTAGGTACATGAAGACTTATATTTTTTCTACACAACATCTTGCAGAGAAGTCAAGAGAGAAACAAAAAAAAAAATATAAATCGAAATATCATTCAGAGAAGTTTTCAGATAAAGAGGTAAGAATATAAGTATGATTCCAGGGGAAGAGATTCATCAGATGCAGGATAAAGAGTTAGAAGCTTGGAGATAGAGCACCGAGGCATGTTTCCAGGGGGAGAGATTGTCACAAGGGAAGAATGAGCGATATTAATTCAAAGTTGCATCAGAGTGATACCCTTTCTCAAAAGGGGAGATATTATTCATATGAAGGGAGAGAGAGTAATCAAAGGCTTAGAAACATAGAGAAAATATCAAATGCATTTAGATAGGGGGAGCAACCCCAAGGAGAGTTCAATGAGGGGGAATATCCCCAAGGAAAGATACCCTTTGCCATTGATGTCAAAGGAGGAGAGATAAAAACATTGATGAGGAGTATGAGCATGAATTTTATTATGAATAAGAGTTGCCATCAATGCCAAAGGGGGAGATTGACAGACAATTGGTTTAGATTGATGGACAATTGGTTTGGATTGTTGGTTTTTATTGATGTCAACCTTTGGAGAGTGATATTGTAGATTGATGTCAACTCTTAGAGATTGATGTGAACCATTGAGTATGTCTAGTAGATCTAGAGGTATGAGTAATGAACCCAAGTTTGGTTGAGGAATAATGTAATGAATATAGTGTATATGTAAGTAAGATTATTATAGATGGATAATACATATCATGCCATTTCCAGTGATATGTAGAACATCACATAACTCCTCACGGTTAGAGAGTTATGGCCTTGTGAAGTTGGAGAACCCTCATGAGTTATCTAGAAGCCCCTAGAAGCTCAAAGAAGTCAAATTATTCTAGAAACTCCTCGAAGAAGTTGACTAGTCAAAGTGGATGAAACTAAGAGTTAATCATGGGTATAGTTGTTGCATTAAAAAAATAATTAAAAATAAATTAGTTGCAACAAGAATTTGTGAGTTTCGTAATTATGGTAAAGTAGTTGTGATGAGAAGATTAAGTAATCAAAGTGGTTGCAAAGAGAAATTAATTAAATAATAAAGTGGTTGCAACAAGAAGTGGTGAGTTTAATATTTATAGATAAGTCAAAGTGGTTGCAAAATAAATAAATTAAATAATAAAGTTAGTTGCAACTAAAAGTGGATAACTTACTATTTGTGGTAAAGTGGTTAAGTTAAGTGTAGAAAAGTGAGCTAGAAGTGGACAAGCGGTTAGAAGTGGGTTAAGTTGGTTAGAAGTTAACCCCTTGAGGAAGCTGCATGGAAGTATAAATAAGAGAGAAATGATCTCCCATTAGCACCTATTGAATATCATTGAATATTTATTTTGTGAAAGGTTATTTGGGCATGTATTATTGATAGAGAAAAGTACGGTAGAAAAGGTGTGACAGAAAAATTGTGGCAGAAAAAGTGCAGCACCAGATTCGCGGCATCAAAACCGTAGCAGTAGAATGCTACATGAATAAAAAAGATATGGTTTTCATATGTGTAGTGTTGAACTTATGAATCTGGTTGAGGGTTTGACTTGTAAATATGTTGGATGCCCTCTTGGAAGTTTAGGGCTTGTTGTAATGGTTTTGACACAAATCTATTGAAGTATATTGTTAGTGCACTTAGTTTGATTTATTGGAATATCTTGTGGTGCATTGTGAGAGACACTTGTTAGTGGTCTTGGTTTATGATTGTCTTATGAATGATACATCCTTGAGGCTACATAAAAGTGAGGTTATGGCACATGGTTTGATGTAAGGGTTTATGGTATTTGGTTATGGATAGTATGATGTATTGCTAGAGAACTTTTGATGGTTATATTGGTATATGTATTTGGTATATGGTTGAAGTACATGTTGGGTACATGGTTGAGACAAGTAGTTGATGAGTTGACACATACATGAGGTGTATAGTTGATGATGTTGGTACATCTTGATGAGTCATAGTTGATGTGTAGTTGATGCATGATTGATACATACTTGGTACATGGTTGGAGGCACTTGTTAGTAGTATTGTTGACACACGGTTTATGGATGACGTAGCATACTTGTCTTGGTATATTATTAGAAGCACATGTTGATCTTGGTGATGATTATGAGTTGTTGCGATATGCTTGGTTGATGCACATCTTGGTGGTATTGTGCATATGGTTGAGAGTTGTCTTGGTGAGTAGCTCTGATTTGGTTGATAAGATTGATGAGACAGGTTGTTTGGACAGGTTGTTGTGACATGTTATTTGTACAGGTTTGGTGCATGGTCGATGCATTTGTTTATGGTATAGGTTGAGGTATAGGTTGATGCATGGTATACTTGTTGGCACAAGTTATTGTTACAGGTTGTTTACAGGTTATTGGTACAGGTTGATTATAGGTTGTTTGGTACATGTTGTTACAGGTTGTTTGGTGCAAGTTGATTGGTACAAGTTTACAACATTATATCTCACAATGATAGTGTGACAATGGTTCCATCATTATATTTATATTTCAGGGCAGTTGGATGTGGTAAGGATAGGTTGTTGTAGCCACCTTCCGATTGTAGTCGGAGAACATAGGGGGTTGTATCCTCTTTCTGGTTGTAGCAAGAGAATTGGAGAGTTGGAGCTTCCCTCAGGTTGTAGCCTGATAAAATAGGGGGTCAGAGCCTCCTTCTAGTTGTAGCTGGAGAATTGGAAGTTGGTGCTTCCTTGAATGCAATTATTCACATATAAGAAAAACATTTCATGGTTTTCTCCCGCATTGGGTTTCCACGTAAATATTGATGTACTGTGCATTGTGTGGATGTGTTTGTTATTGTTTATTATGCACCGATGAATGTTAATGCTTATGATACAATACACTATTGATAATGAATAGATGAACATGGTTGAATAAGTAAAAGAATATACTTTTTAGTTTAAAGGATTAATAATTGGTATAATTTCTCATTATTGATTCACCCCCTGTTTTATTAATCCAACAACTCCGGGTTATTATTATTTCTCCCAGGGCCTCCAAATATTCATACAGATCAACAAGATCCATGCTGTCTGTTCTCTTCCCTGGTGTAGGTTCCAATTCTGTAGTTGTCTTCTGTTCATCTTCCTTGCTGCATTTTATGAGCAATTCCACTAAATGCTCTTATTGGAAAATCCTTTGGCTCCTAATTATGCAAGCCTCCTCTTACTTCTTTTCCTTTTGAACATAACTTGGATTTTTTCCATTCTCCTTTTGTTTGACAGTCTCAATTGGCCATATTTCTGTTTCACCTGCTACCACACACAAAATGTTAGTTTTAAAAACCTCTGGCTCTTTGGCCTCTTCCCTGGATGCCTCTTGCATCACTTCCTCAGAAGTATGAGCACTTATGAAACTCATTCCAAGAGATATACCGATCTCTCATATCCTCAGACTATAACACTGGGGATCTTCTTCTTCCTTCAAAGGTTCCTTCCCACTCATGAGAAGTATATTACTTGAACTAGCTTCCTCTTTAACTCCCTTATCTTCTATTGGAAATAACATGTGTTTACACCCATTCTTCTCAATGGTATAAGTGTTCTTCCTCCCATCATGTATGACATTCATGTCATATTTCCATATCCTCCCCAACAAAACATGACAAAAATCCATGGGTATGACATCACATAAAACCTCATCCTTATAACCACATATCTTAAATTCAACTTTACATTTTCGACTTACCATGAATTGATGTCCTTTCTGCAACCACGATACCTTGTACAAATTTGGATGTGCAGTCATCTCCAAATTCAGCTTTTCCACCATCTCTGTGGATACCAAATTATCAGTGCTCCCACTGTCTATGATCACCTTGCATACCCTATCTTTGGTCTTGCAAGATGTTCTAAACAAACTGTTCCTCTAGAATAGTTTTATTATCTCTTTCTGTGGCTTCATGAGAACTTTACTCATTATGAGTGATCTTCCTTCTTTCATGGCGTCTACTTCCATATCTGTCTCCACATTCCTCTGTTGCGCTTCAGAAATGTGAGCTTCTCCACCTCCTGCAGTCTTCTTCTTAGTACAATCCCAAGACATATGCCTTGTCTTTCCACATGCATAACACTTCACTTCTCCTCCTCTGCCTCTTCCTCTTCCTCTAGGAAAATAAATTCTTCCACCATAATATCCTCCTCTTGAAATTCCATCTCTCTCTGTCTGACTGTTATGTTTTCCAGCTTCTACTTTCGGTTTTTGGAATTTTTCTCTGACAATTCCTTTTCCTTTTCTAGGACTTTTATCTCTATTCTTTTGGTTATGCTTCCTTGCTAACTTCTCTTCTGCTTTCAAGGCTACCTGATAAGCATCTTCCATTGTTTTCATGGTCATCATGCTAATCTCATCCTGGATCTCATATCTCAGGACATTAATGCACCTGACAACCTTCTCCTGATCAGTCTCCTTATGTCCTGCTCTGATGTTTAGTTTATAAAACTCCTCAGTGTACTCCTTCACTGAAAATCCTTTCTTCTTCAGGTTTTACAATCTCCTAAACAAGTTTATATGATAGTATTTGAGTATGAATTTAGCTTTTAAGTTTGCTACCATCCTATCCCAAATTTTGATTTTGGATTTGCCTTTGCATCTTCTGTCAGCATGCAATTCATCCCACCATGATGTTTCATGTCCCTTATGTATGGTCACAACATATTTTACCTTCTTCTCATCATCCACGTCCTCATAATCAAAGTACTTATCCAAGGCACTTATCCAATCAAGAAGTTCCTCCACATCTAAATTACCTTCATACATTGGGACCTCTATTTTTTGTATGTATTCCATCTTAACAACAACTCTCAATAATCTTTCTTCTGCAACTTGTTCTTCTATTGCTTCTTCCGCTTCAAATTCTCCACTCTCAGCTTCACTGATGTCACCAACTTCAGGTGATATTCTCTATGATACCTCCATGGCATCTAATATCACATGGAGTTGTCTCTTCTCTTCTTCCATGGCTGCATTTTCCACTACTCTCTTTCCGTGCCTCCTACGTGGCATGATTTTGGATTTTCTTTTTCTGACAGAGCTAAATTTGGGATCTGATACCACTTGATTCAAACGCCCACCACCTCCTAGGGCTTGCACGACCTCCAGGTCTAAGGATAATTCACACCAAGGAGATTAATTATCTGTCGGGCTCTTGCTAATCCCTCAAAACTCTCTACCACATGCCTTTACTCTTCTCCCTGCACGTAAATTCAAGTTTGCGAGGGTCTTGTCACTTCAATGGAGAAGTCCATGTGACCTCGGGCCAAAACCATGGGCCAAAATTCCTTTGTCCAAAAATTTTGGGACTTTGGAGCCCCGGGCTTCTGGAGCTCCTACAACAACAAGCGATGTTCCTCTCGAACACCGAATTCATAGATCGCCAAATAGCGGAGGGGATCAATTGTCCACAATGCTCGCTGTAGTCTTACGGTTGGAAAGAAATTCAAAATTTCGGGCTTCGGAGTTTTTCAAAGCACCACACTTCAAATTCCTCAGAGTGTCGAATATGCGAACTCACGGAGGGTCACAATCGACGGTCAACATGTCTTGGTGGGTGGACGACTCAGATCTATTCCAGGCTTCGGGACTTCGGGTGTATTTACAACACAACCCCTTACAACTTTCGAAATCTGAACTAGCAGAGGTCAGATCTTCTCTCCACATGTCCCTCTCTGACCAATGGTCGAGATTAAATCTGGCCTTCGACCTTCAGGAGTTCTCGACTCCAAACAACTTATGCCTTGATCCTTCCAGAGCCTCAATCCTCTGAATTACTAGATCTAGTGTCACGTGTCCCCCGTTTATAAACAGTTAGGAATTACTCCGTGATTCGAGACTTCGAGAATCTTGTGAAGTTTTATGAACACACCCTAGTTCTTTCGGATAGTCGGACTTCCAGTCCCTGCCTTATCTGCAAACATGTGTCTTCTTCTGATCAATGGTCTAGATTGATTTCAAATTCTGAAACTTCGGGAGTTTCTTCTCCTTTGCACCTAAACACAAAAAATCTTCGAGTTTGTGATGTCTGAAGGACTTCGAGGGTTAAACCCTATGCTACTCCTCCATATTTGATGACTACAAAAGGCTCTGGATCCTCCCGAATGGATCTCGTCCGCTCGACCTTCAAACCAATAAATTATTCCCTCCAAGGGATTTTGGTTGCTATCTCTTTTGAGCTTTGTTCCCTGAGGTGCTTTAGACCTTTGGTGCACTCCTTGCGTTCATCTTCCTTGAGACTCTCTCAACACTTGACTAAGTGTCGGTCCGATGCACACCTTGCATGGGTCTTCTTCAAACTTCTATACTCCACAGAGTAACCGTGAACTCCTTGCACTTGATCAAAAAAGCTTCGCGCTGTCTCCCCTGAACTACTTAGTCATACATGACTCTTCATTCACACTCCTTGCGGGCACTGTGTACTCTTTTCACCATAGTTTTAGAAGAGAAACAATTGAAACTTATGGAACATCAAATGTTCACACATCTAATCATAAAATGCATACTCAGGCATATAAAACATAGAAAGCAAATAACACAACATTACCCATTTAACTCAGAGATAAGAAAACTCAGACATGTGAAGTAAATATCCTCTGTTATATTACTCCAACATAATATTTACAAGAGTTCTTATAGCTCTCAACTTCTTCTCTACAACTCCCTTCAATATAAATCACAATAAACTTCAACAACCTCTTTTGGGCATAGATACATACATTTATACATGAGGGGGCTTCTTGAGCCTTCCCTCCAGACTATTCTAGTGCTATGATTTTGCAATTAAAGCAACCTACCACTAAGTTTATTACATTAAATGGATAATTACATCCCATATATGAGACTATGCTTTAGATATGTGCAATCCTACAGTGAATTTAAGACGATTTCAACAATCTGGAGCACATACAATGGCTCTTGCATCAAAATATTAAACGACCTTTAATTACAAAGTTAAAAAAAAAAATATAAGGTGACGTGCCCTCTTTGGACTCCCAAACAACTCTAAATGCACTTCATTGGATGCTGAGTTGTCGTCTACTGCACATCATTGAATGATGGGGGTGATTCTCCAACATCACCTACTATCTTCCCTAACACACATAGATATGTTAGATCTTGACAACTTGTTAGTACTTGTCGGGAAAACAATAATTTCCTGCCCTTCCTATAAATACATTAGTGGTTGAAACACCTTTTTAACAGTGGGGGTTGGATTTTATCGGTGAATTTAATGAAAAATATAATAATGGTTACTGATGGGTCCTAACGACTACAAAATACTTCACTCGATGGGTGGAGGCCATCCCAACAAAAAAATAAACAGAAGAAGTGGTGATGAATTTCCTTGAAGAAAGGATAATTACTAGGTTTGGTGTTGTTGCTAAGATTACCATAGATAATGCCAAGGCTTTCAACTCAATATCCATGAATGAATTTTGTTTCAAGTACAAGATTGTTCTATCACACTTATCAAACTACTACCCTTAGGGGAATGGTTTGGCCACGTCCAACGATAAAACATCATGAATATCATGAAGAATTTTGTTGGAGAAAATAAGAAGAGTTGGGAGAGAAAAATCAAGTATGCTCTTTGGGTAGACCGTACGACAGTGAAAACCTCCATTGGAAAAACCCCTTTCGAGTAAGTTTACGGGAATGAAGCACGATTTCCCATAAACCTTCAGATTCAGGCCCTGTGACTAGCCGAACATTTCTCTACTGATAAATAAGCATTGTAAGGAATAATTGATCAACTTGTAGAGTTAGATGAGACTAGAAGAATGGCTTTCAATCAAATGGTGAAGAATCAGAACAAAATTAGAGGTACTTTTGAACACAAGGCAAGATAAAGAGTTTTCAAAAAGGGATATTTGGTCTTGATGTGGGACAAAATAAGGGAGAAACCTGAAATGCATCATAAGTTTGATAGTCTATGGTTAGGACCATACACGATTGAGGATATCTGGGTATGATTCCTTCTATTTGTCTACCAGTGAGGGGAGGATGATGCGATTGCCATTAAATGGATCTCTCTTTAAACCTTATTTTCCAGATTGAACTTGACCTCTTCAAGGCCCAAGCCCTAGGTAAGTAGGTAGGTTATTTTATTTCCCCTACACTTGCATTCACTTGTTCATAATAGTTTAGCTACATTTGCTTATATTTGCATATCATATCTCTTTTTTCATTTTGATCTACTTGCATTATTGCATAGTTTCTTTACGTCATTTTCTTTCATCATATTACATGCTAGTTTAGAAATTTTTGAAAAAAAAAAAAAATTTCTTTTAAAGATTAGTTGAAATTTTGATTTTTTGATCATATGGTCCAAGGGTGAGTGAGCCACCCTTGATATACATCATTTGTATGTTTTAGTGTGTGTAGGCACCAATCTTACTAGGAGATGTCGAGGTTCTCATGCACTCTATGATGAGCACATGTCACCAAGTAGGAGCTAGATGTTCTCTCCCATTCCTAGGGATAACTAAGGATATGATGTTTCAAGGCCCTCAAGTTGTAGACATGGAGTACCAAGAGGCATATGAGCAAGCATGGGTCCCTATCATACCACATATCACCATCTGATCGATGGAAGCAACATCCACCAACATCCACCACACCCAGCTTGGCCACAAAGAATGAAAGATCTTGCTTCATGAGGTAACAAGTCCATTATCATGGTAAGTGTCATTTCAATATTTGAAGCATTTGAACATGTTACAAAGGATCCTTTATTGATTTTGAAAACGTTTTGTTGGAAATTATGCCTTTTTCCTTATTTCACCTTGGTGAGTGTCGTGGCTTCCTAGTAAGTGGACACCATTAGGGAAAGGGTTGATACCAGGAGGTCTCCTTGAAGGGTCATCATACCATTCCTATTGATACTTTCCACCTTCCATCATTTCTTCCCCTCCTTCTCTCTACCTTTTAGGTTTTCGGGCTTATTGACCCAAGAAGGGCATGTACCACATTTCATGGGAAGAAGGGGCTATTAGTATTAGAGGTGTCCCAACAAAAGAATCATGCAATAAAGTCTCTCCCTGGGATCTTGAGAGAAATGCAATGCTTCTAAAAAATGTAAGGGACCCGTTAAATAAATAATTAATTAATAAATAACACTTTCCAAGGTAAATCAATTGTGGGCTATGTATTTCCTTTTTAGTACCCCTTATTGTCTTCAACTTAGAAAGGCATGAAAACCAAGGTAGAGCATATGCGGGTTGTGCATCTACTTTTTAGTGCCCCTTATTGTCTTCAACTTGGTGACACATTCAAAATAAATAGTTAATAAAAGGGATTGGAAAAATGTTCCTTAAAAACAAAAAGAGGAAAAGGATGTGGCTAGCCCTCAACAAAGGTGCCCATAAATGAGAGAATACAAGCCCTTGTATGTCATGAAACCCCATACCTAGAAGTCTAACCCCATCCACCTCACATTCACTACATGATTTATAAAGGTTTATCTTTGGGAAAATCCCCTACTTGAGGAATTGGTTCACCCAATAGGGCACTATGACACCCCTCCCATATCTAAATTTGACAAGTCACAAAAGGTCTTTGAGCATTTGTTTATTGGAAAAGGGGGGATTTGATGCACATGTTTGTGTGGTTATTTTATTAGATATGGCTTACTTGGCATGATATTGTGAATTGTGGACCCTTGGAGGGTGTACTTGTTTGTCTTTGCAAGACCTTGACAATTGAAAGTTTGATCATGAAGGCACAAGGCCACTTGGACCTTCATTTGGGGCATGAATCCAACTGGTTGGATGATGCACCCCCTTCTCTTGGACACATGGGGACAAGATAGATGATGAACGTTTCCTTTGGGGGCATGAGAGGACACCTTGGAGATGAAAATTACCCCCCCTTTGCTTAAATGTTTGGCCTTGGAGGATCAAAACGTAATTTCCTAGACTATGATGTCATACTTGGAGGGTTAGGGTTTGGTGATGTTGGATGATTTGTGATGCCTTGGCACATATATATGAAGGAAGACCCTTGCACATGAAGATATGGCCTTTGGAGGCCCAACGCCTCCCTAAAAAACCTCAATGTCTTGCTCATTATGCCAAAACGTCACCCCTAAGGGGTATGATGTCATCATTTAGGGTTTTACTTTATGTAATATTTGAATTTTAAGATGTAAATGGACAAAAAGGGGAGGTCGCCCCCCTTAATTTCATGTTGAAATTTTGAATTGTGGACAAATGGTTTTAGGTGACCTCATATAAATAGAGGCCACCCCTTTGTCATTTGGATATAACACACTTGAGAATTAATATTGCTTGGCTGAAATGTTTTCCCTACTTGGGAAATTCACACCTTCTCTCTCTTATTTTTTGTGGATGTTACTACTTGTCTATTGGAGGAATAAGCTAGGCGCTATCTCTTGGATGCCATGTTATTGCTCTTGTGATGGAATATTCTTGGTAAAGTAGGGTTTATCTTGCTAATTCTTGGATTAGGTAAGGAATTTATTCTTTTCTTTGTTTATTTCTTGGTTGCAAGGTTAATTTCGTTAATCCCTTGGAGGAGTATAAAGGCAAACACCCTCCACTAAGATCTATCACCATTGTCTTGGATAAACTATCTTTGCAAGGGTTTTGATCCATATTTATGAGCGGAATGAAATGAAACCACATATTTATAATATTAACACAGAGAAACCACAAACAATAACATAGATACAATAAAACTTGACTTCTATTAAATAAGAAATATGTTGAAAACTATAAAATGGAGATTGAAAACAAGCTTGCTAGAATGACGATGGTTTGTCTATGAGAAGTGATGTGACGAGTATTCTCATTCACAAGAAGATGACTAAAATGAGGTTCTAAAGGCCTTTTGACAATAAACATGAATGAAAAAACCCTATACATCCAAAAACCTTACCCTAGGAGATGAAGCACCAATAGTCATGTGGACCCCGTTGGGGTAAGTTAGTACATCAACTTTCCCGTGTCGTAACTTTTGCATATGATCTCCGTTTAGGGCACACTATATCTCATTGGAAAGGTATTGATGAGAAGCTTCATTTAGCGGGTTAAATAAAATATTTACACTATCATTTAGGTGCCCGATCGCTAAACAACGTTGTTTAGGCCCTCAAAATGGCCCCAGAAGTTCAGGAAACGAAAAACTGCTAAAAATAGTAAGTTGCAAAAAAATTGTTTTGAACCAGCTGGAAAAGGTGGGTGGCCACCGAGATCCTTATAAATAAATCCTACCCTATTAGTAAGCAATGGTCTCCATTGATTTGAGTGCCCCCATCAGATGAGGAAATTTCTGCTGAATTTGGCCCTGGGTGAGCCACTTGCCTTGGTGCAGGAGATGCCCTGCTTTGACAACCCGTTAATACTGGATACTCTGCGAGTGAGTGCCATTGAAATGTGTTTCCACGATATGATTATTGGATTCATATTGCATGTAGTCAAGGTTGAGATATGTTGGTGTCAAATGTTCTTCTATCTCCTAGGTGTCCAATAATGGTGGAAAATAAGGCCGAATGAGGTCCACATTGAACACTAGGTGCAAGCCAAAGAAGGGGGAAAGGTTGAGCTACAAGTAATTGTCACCCACAACCTTGATGATGGTGTAGGTTCCATAATGGAGTGGATGAAGATTTCGATGAGGCCCTGTAAGACATTCTTTCTGCAAGTGCAACCAATCTTTGTCTCCCACCTGAAACTAGTATGGCACCTGATGTTGATCATGGCATTGCTTGTACTTGGCATTGGACTTCTGTAAAATATCCTAAACCTATTAGAATATGTGCTAAATCCACTCAATGAACCAGGTGGATTGGTCAGCTCCAGTTGGAGCATGGGACAAGTTTTCCTGGGTGGCCGCAAGGGGTAGTGCAACATCCATGGGACCCAATGGTTGAAATCCCAACCCCACCTAAAAGGGGTTGTGACTAGTTGAGCTATGTATGGATCTGTTGTAACTATGATGAACTTAAGTAAGAATCTCATCGTTGGTGCGAGGGTGCTTGGAATTGTACATATATAGGATGTGCACGATCATTTGGTTAACGAACTTCGTTTGGCCATCCTTCTGGGGGTGGAAGGCAGTGGACTTGGTGAGCTTGGTGTCCAACAATGATCAAAGGCTCGACCATAATGTGCTGAGGAACCGAATGTCCCGATATGAGATAATGGTTTGTGGGATCCAAAAGTGTACCCACACTCATTCAAATAAGAGCTTGGCAGTGGCCTCCGCTGTGATGCTCTTCCTGCAGGTGGAAAGATCACCATATTGGAAAAATGATCAACAACCACAAAAACACAGTCATTTCTCCGCTTGGTGGAAAGAAGTCCTGACATGTAGTCCATTGAGATGGATTCCTAGGGCCTATCAGGAGTATGCAGAGGAGTGTACAAGCCTTATTTATTAGTGTCCATTTTGGAAATAGCATAGGTAGTGCAGGACCATATATACTTGCTGACATCCTGTCGAAGTTTTGGCTAGTATAAATGTCGTTGTAGCACTACCACTGTATTTTCCATGCCGAAGTGTCCTGCCACCCGACTGCTGTGGGATTCTCAAATCATCTTCACTCGCTTGCTTGATGGAACATAGATATGGCCTCGATGGCACAACAACCCATCCTGAAGATGAAAATTAGTGACAATTGTGTTTGCGCCCAACATATGGTAGGTGTTGGCGAAGTCATGATCTATCTCATAGAGGTGGGGTGATTCAGAGGTCTCATGGTTGCAAGAATCGAGCATTGTAGTGAGTTCCACGACTGGAGGTCGGATGAGGAAATCAATGAGTCTGTTGGTACTTTCCATTTTATACTTGATAATGTTGAGGTGGAACCGCTGCAAATATGTGGACCTCTTCTGATGGATTTCATTCTATAATTTTCCTTGTGTTTGCATGAACTGCAATGACTTATGATCAGTTTGGATGACTGTCTCCTTCCCGAGAATGTAATTCTTCCACTGGAGGCAGGATTGCACAATGGAGTACATTTCTTTTTTGTAAGTAGGGTACTTACGAATGACATTTGGTAGTGTCTCACTATGATAGGCCATGGGGTGGCCGTGTTGAGTGATGATTGTACCCACAACATAGTCTGAAGCATTTGTCTCGATCTCAAAGGGCTATTGCAGGTTATGTAAAGAAAGAAATGGGGTGGAGCACAAGCGCTGCTTGATATCATCGAACGCTTTCTATTAGAATAGGCCCCACACAATATTTTCCTTACCACCACCTCTGGTTATTTGGATGAAGGCCCATGCAATATGGGAGAATCCCAACATGAACCTGTGATATAAATTGGCAAGGCCTAAGAAGATCCAAAGATCAGTGAGCGTGGTTGGGGCTGGCAAGTCACAGATGACTTGGATCTTTGTTGGTGTTTGCACTCTATTCGTCGTTTGATGAGCAAAATGAGAGTACTTACATGCCCAGTTGGGCTCTGCTAGGCATGACAGCTGTGAGGTAAAATGTTAGAAAGAAAACAATCAAAGCTATTAACAAGAATTAAGCAAAAACTAAATGAAACTATGAGCATATAAAGAAATAAAGAACAAATAGAAATGGACCAATATCACCAATGTATAAGCTGGTCTGA
>JASDQU010104935.1:104342-120936 GCA_032191745.1 Picea mariana
ATGTGTTGAAGATAGTCATCAATGTTTTGAAGTACTAACCACTGCAGCACATTTTTAGTTTTATTTGTCTTGTCTCGCAAACAGGTGCCCTTATCAGTGGAATATCTTCTTTGACTATCTTCTTGGCAGTAATCTGTGAAGGGAAAGCCTATTTTAACCTTTGACCCTTTGAACCATTGATCCTTTCCTTTCAGGACCCCAGATTACTAGGGACGTCTCCCTTGGGATTAGCCATCCTAAATAGAAAGAGCTCCCCATCGAGGTGACAGTGGGTGGGGAAGCTCCTGTTACGCCAGTTTGAGCCTTGACTTCAAGCTACTTAAACCTACCCTACAAACTGTGCGATAACAGGGCCAAAAGAATCATTGTAGACTCTATTAAAGATCACTTGATCCCTCAAGTGTCTTCAAAGAATACTCCAAAATAAATGTTTGGTTCCATAACCAGAATGTATGAAGGAAAGAACATTAATCGGAAGATGAACTTGAGAACCCAACTCAATAATACAAAGATGCAGAAAGGAGAAACAATTCAATACTGTTTCTCTAAGGTTACTCATTTCAAAGAACATCTAGAAGGAATTGGAGATAACTTGGACGAAGATGAAATCATCATGACAAATCTAAATGGTATCACAAGACCTTGGGATGCCTTCATCCAAACTATTTGTGCCATAAAGGAGAAACTACAATTTGATAGTCTTTGGGAAGAATGTGTTCAAGAAGAAGCAAGGGTAGTTAATCAAGAAGTGTTGATGATTGCAACTATGTGAGACATTCTCCAGCTTACAAACCTATGAGATGTGGATCATTACATCTATGTGAGTCTTTCTCCAGTTTACAAACCTAAGAGAAAGCCCCTAAAGAAGGGTATGTGGTTCCTACCTGAGACAGAGCTGAAACGTAGAGATGACCTCCTCCATTCAGAGAGTTGAGAAGAACTCCAGATGATTATCCAGAGGGAAAGGAGATCTATTGAGTTAGACATGCCTGTGGCTGAGCATAAGGTGAATGTGTGAAATCCCAAAGTGTTGGGTGCATCGTCGTGTGAAAAAAAATGAAGATGATGTATTAGCCTCCTCTGAGCAGCAGAGTTGATGAGAAACTCTAGATGATTCTCCTGTGTGAGGTAGTGGGAAAGAAGATCTATAGAGTGTACGTGCCTATGGATGAGCACAGGTGAATGTGTGAAGATCTAGTTCTTCTGTGTAATGTAGTGAGACAGAGATATGGACATCCCTATGGATGTGCCCCTCCATTCAGAGAGTTGAGAAGAACTCCAGATGATTATCCAGTGGGAAAGGAGATCTGTTGAGTTAGACGTGCTTGTGGCTGAGCACAAAGTGAACGTGTGAAATCCAAAAGTGTTGGGTGCATCATCACGTGAATAGAAATGAAGATGATGTATTAGCCTCCTTTGAGCAGTAGAGTTGATGAGAAACTCCAGATGATTCTCATGTGTGAGGCAGTGGGAAAGAAGATCTGTAGAGTGGACGTGCCTGTGGACGAGCATAGTTGAACGTGTGAAGATCTGGTTCTTCTATGTAATGTAGTGACCCAAATATATGGACATCCCTATGGATGTAACCCTAGTGGATGAGCACTAGTGGGTGTATCATATCCCTTGCTATATTGTTCAAGAGTCGGACCTTCCTGTAACCCTAATTTGAATGTAAAGGGTACAGTTCGGCCCCAACTTAACGTGATTAGTAATAAATGTAAAAGATAATTAATCTCGTTAATATTAATTATAATGTGACTTAGAGAGGTCAGATCTGTTGTGCCAATAGACACTTCTATTGATAGGACAAGTCTAATATAAGTAAAGGAATATTCCCCATTGTGGAATCATATCCTTTATACAAGTTTGTAAATTTCAGCAAGTACATCCTCTTGGGAAAAGTGCGCACCTCTCTTGGGTGCTAGTCTTCTAGGGTTTGAGCACCCTCTTGTGTGCTAAGTCTTATTGGTGGTGAAGGTATTTCTCTTGAAGAATATAGCAAAGGATTAGGTTGGGTTTTATTCCCTTTTTGAGAAGGGTTTCCCAAGATACTTCTTGTGTTCTTGTGCATGGTGTTTCTTCTTGTGATCTTGGTTGCTGCAACATTCTTGTTTATGGTTAAGACAAATGAAAATTGAAATGAACTACTTTATTAACCTAGATTATTGAAAAATCAACATGGTATCAGAGCATAGGTCTTGAATATCCCATTGCACAAACACTTTCCAGCCATTCTCTCTCACTTCTGCAAAAATTGTATGACCCTCCTAGGGTTTCCAGAAATTTCATATGACCTACTCCTTTGAGTGTTTTTAGCACTCAAAACTTGGACGTTGGGGATAAAAAGAACATAGAAGTGTACGACCTCCTCCAGTGCACCTCCAGCAAGTCTCATATTGCATTTCTGGGCATTTTGATTTTTTGGCCCTAAGGGTTTCTAGGGTTTCGCCAAATTTTGCATAAATTCATAATTGTACTTCTGCAACTTTTTGAAGAAGCTCTTTAGCTTACTAGGGATATCATATTTCTCAAGGCTTATTGTTGGAAGTCATAAGCCCAACAAAACCTAAAAGTGATAGCCTAGCCTAGCCGTTATGTTTTCTAGCCTAGTTGACAATGGTTTGTGAAGATGAGCAAAATCATGATGGGAAGCAAGCTTGATGATTCAAGAAAGCTCAATTCCAGGAAGACAAGACCTCAAAGAAATAAAGACATCAACATCTCAGCACTCTCAAGTATGGTTCCTATCAATTCAATACTTGGTTAATTGACAATGGTGCCTCCAGGCACATGACTGGTATTATAAATCATTTAACACACTTCGTTGAGAAAGAGACACATCTACATGTTGTTCTTGGAGATGATGCCAGATATAATGTGAGAGGATTTCAAACTTCTACCTTCCAACTAGATTCATATATTCAGCTTAAACTAGAATAAGTAGTATATGTACCCGGAATGAAGAGAAACCTTGTCTCTATTTCAGCCTTGGAAGACAAAGGTTACAAAATTGCTTTCTCATAAGTAAGAGTTCTTGCATGGCACAAAGACTCTCATATAATCTCTTCCAAAGTAATTGGTGTCAGAGAAAACAACTTGTACAAATTGGCCATCAAACCTGTTCAAGCCTTATTACATAACACTATCATCTTGAGTGAGCTATGGCATAGAAGACTTGCTCACATTCATTATAGAGCTCTTCCAGCTCTAGGGAAAATGGTAACAGGTCTACCAGAGATACAGATTCAACATAAAGGTGTTTGCAAAGGTTGTGCCCTTGGAAAAAATGTTAAAGGTTCCTTTCCTAGCAGTGACAATAGATCCAAGGAAATCTTGGACTTGATACATTCATATGTATGTGGGCCAATGATTGTTGCATCTCTAAATGGGTACTTATACTATATACTCTTCATAGATGATCACTCCAAGAAAGCTTGGATTTACTTTTTGAAGAACAAGGATGGATTCCTTGCCAAGTTTCAAGAATTCAAAGCTCAAATTGAAAACCTAACCGGAAGAAAAATAAAAATATTAAGATCAGAAAATGGAGGAGAATACACCTCAAAAGAATTCAATAGTTTTTGTATTGAAGCAGGAATCAAGAGGGATTTCACAGTTCCTTACAACCCTCAACAAAATGGGGTTGCTGAAAGGAAAAATAGAAATATCATTGAGGAAACTAAAGCAATGATACATGATCAGAGTCTACCTATGACTCTATGGGAAGAAGCATGTATGACAACAGTATATGTTCAAAACCATAGTCCTCATCAAATCTTGAAGAAAATTACTCCAGAAGAAGCATTCACCAAAGTGAAGCCTGAGATCAGACACTTTAGAATATTTCTATATCTAGTGTACCTGCATGTACCCAAATAAAAGAGATCCAAACTATAACCTTCAGGAAGGAAGGGTACATTTGTAGGATACAGTGAATCCTCAAAAGCATATCGAATCTACATCCCAGGTCAGAGACAAATTGAAGTAAGCAGAGATGTTACTTTTGAAGAAGAAGTAGCCTTCCAAAAATCCAGAGAAGCTCAAATGGAAATTGATAGTGAAACAATACCTTCTCCCCCTTCAACAATTCAAAGGGAGACATATATTATTCCAGATGAGCCAATACTTCCAGTTGATACAATTTCTCCAGCAGATTCAATTTCCCCAAGAAACATACCAAGAGACATCACAGTTGGACATAAAATACCTTCTTGGGCCCAACAAACTATAGAAGAAGTAGAAGGGCATAAATCCCCACAAGGAGCAACCAGAGAATGCAAGAGACCAAAGAGATTCTCAAGCTACCTTTCAGCCATGACCCATATTATTGACTCAGAGCCAACTTATCATGGAGAAGCTTCAGGTGAACAAGTATGGCAAGATGCCATGACTAAAGAATACTAATCTATATTAAAAAATGATGTATGGGATGTTGTTCCAAGACCAGAGGGAAAGTTCGTAGTGAATTCCAAATGGATTTACAAAATAAAACATGTTGTTTATGGAAGCATTGAAAAATACAAAGTAAGATTTGTGGCCAGAAGGTTTTCACAAATAGAGGGAGTTGACTATGATTAGACTTTTGCACCTTTAGCCAAATATACCTCCATCTGATCTATCATTGCACTAGCTGCTTCCATGGGTTGGAAGCTACATCAGATGGATGTAAAGACAACTTTTCTCAATGGTGAAATTGAGGAAGAAGTTTATATTGAGCATCCAGAAGGTTTCGTTGTACACAATGAAAAATCTCATGTATGCAGTTTGAAGAAAGTCGTATATGGTCTAAAACAAGCACCACATGCTTGGTACGAGAAAATGGATGGATTTCTGATGAGTTTGGGCTTCAACAAAAGTGCAGATGATCCAAACTTGTATTATCACATTGATGGAAATGAGTGTCTTATTTTGGTCGTATATGTGGATGATCTTTTCCTCACCGGTTTAGAGAGACTCATTGCGGAATGAAAGAAAGCATTGACTGCCAAATTTGAAATGAAGGATTTGGGCCTAATGGATTATTTCTTGGGACTAGAAGTATGGCAGAGAACATATAAGATTTTCCTAAGTCAATGAAAATATACTATGGAGATACTTAAAAAGTTTAGTATGACAGAATGCAAATCCATGCATACTCCAATGGTATTGGATTTAAAGAAAATGAGTGACACCGATTCAGGAGATGTAGATCCACATTTATACTGAAAGTTGATTGGATCTTTGATGTATCTGGTTAACACTAGACTGGACATTTGCTATGCAGTGAATGTGCTTAGCCAGTTTATGAGCCAACCAAAACATACACATTGGATAGTTGTAAAACACGTATTGAGATACTTATGAGGCACAATTGGTTATGGCCTGAGATATGCATCCAATGTGGACTTGAGTCTGCAAGGATATGCCGATGCAGATTGGGCAGGAAGTGCAGTAGACAGAAAGATCACCTCAGGTTGTTGCTTCACCTTAGGATCGACCATGGTTTCCTGGTGTAGAAGAAAAAAAATCTCTGTGGCTTTAAGCACAACAAAGACAAAGTACATTTCACTAAGTGTGGAAATTAGTGAAGCAGCATGGCTTCGAAAACTTTTGACTGACTTGTTCGATCATGAGATGGATCCAAATACTATTCATTGTGATAACCAGAGCTGTGTAAATCTTTCTGAGAACCCAGTGTTTCATGACAGATCGAAACACATTGAAATCAAGTATTACTACATCGGAGACATGGTGCAGAGAAAGACAGTACACGTGCAGTATTTTTCTACTCATGAACAAATTGCAAATATCTTCACTAAACCACTTGCCAAGACAAATTTAGAGTATTTCCGTGAGAGACTTGGCCTGGTGGAAAATGCCTCCCTAGCTAAGAGGGAGTGTTGATGATTGAAACTATGTGAGACATTCTCCATATTACAAACATGTGAGATGTGGATCATTGTAGCTATGTGAGTCTTTATCCAACTTACAAACCTCAAAGAAAGCCTCTAAATAAGGGTACGTGGTTCCTACCTGAGACAGAGCTAGAACATAGAGATGACCTCCTCCATTCAAAGAGTTGATAATAAATCCAGATGATTATCCAGTGGAAAAGGCGATCTATTGAGTTAGACGTGCTTGTGGCTAAGCACAAGGTGAACGTGTGAAATCACAAAGTGTTGGGTGCATCGTCATGTGAATAGAAATGAAGATGATGTATTAGCCTCCTCTGAGTAGAAAAGTTGACGAGAAACTCCATATGATTCTCCTGTGTGAGGTGGTGGGAAAGAAGATCTATAGAGTGGACGTGTCTGTGGATGAACACAGGTGAAAATGTGAATATCTGGTTCTTCAGTGTAATGAAGTGACCCAGAGATATGGACATCCCTATGGATGTTCCCCTAGTGGATGAGCACTAGTGGGTGTATCAGATCCATTTCTATATTGTTCAAGAGTTAGACTTGCACGTAACCCTAATTGTAATGTAAAGGGTACAGATTGACCCCACTTTAATGTGATTAGTAATAAATGTAAAAGATAATTAATCTGGTTAATATTAATTATAATGTGACTTAGAGAGGTCGGCCTTGTTCTGCCAATAGACACTTCTATTGATAGGACAAGTCTAATATAAGTAAAGGAAGATTCCCCATTGTGGAATCATATCCTTCATACAAGTTTGGAAATTTCAGCAAGTACATCCTCTTGGGAAAAGTGCACACCTCTCTTGGGCGCTAGTCTTCTAGGATTTGAGCACCCTCTTGTGTGCTAATTCTTATTGGTGGTGAAGGTATTTCTCTTGAAGAATATAGAAAAGGATTTGGCTGGGTTTTCTTCCCTTGTTGAGAAGGGTTTCCCGGGATACTTCTTGTGTTCTTGTGCATGATGTTTCTTCTTGTGATCTTGGTTGTTGCAACATTCTTGTTTATGGTTAAGAAAAATGCAAATTGAAATTAACTACTTGATTAACCTAACTTATTGAAGAATCAACAAGAAGCAATACTATTAAGGGATGAAGACCAAGACCTAGTTGCTCATGTTAAAGGAGAAAAGAAAAGGTCTCAATTCCATAAGGAGACTCACCTACATTATGAATCTCACTCTCCAAAGAGATTCACCCATTTCCATAAATAATCTCACCCTCCAAGGAGATTCCAGAAATTTCAGAAAGGACAAAGAAGAGAAAAACATTTCTCCTGTTATCAGTGTTATCATTGTGACAAGATGGGACATACTGCTAAGAATTTTCTATCCAGAAGAGAAGAATACAAGAAGAGAAATAACAAAATACATCATGCCCATACAGTTGAAGATGATGAGCCACCAACGAAGTTGACTAAAGAAGCGATTGAAGACTATGTCTTATTTTCCGCCCTCTCAGAATCTGTGTCACCTGGAGAGGATACTTGGATCATAGACAATGGTGCCTCTAAGAACATGACAGGTCAGAGAGACATTCTCTCTAGCATTACAAAAAATAACGTTCCCCAGAAAGTTACACTCAGAGATGATTACTAGTAACCTATCAAAGGAGTGGAAGAATCCACTTACAAACTTGATTCAGGGACCCCAATGAAGATGAAGGATGTAGTATATGTACCAGTTTTGAAAAACAACTTACTTTATATCTCACCTTTAGATAATAAAGGTTTCAGGTTTGCATTCATAGATGGTGAAGTTCTTATGTGGCCTAAAGGAAAAACCATAGAAGATGAAATTGTCACTGGAACAGAAGAAGGAGGCATGTATAAGTTAAAAGGTCACTCGGATGTAGCCTTGACTCACTCCACTAAGAGTCCATGTGAAATTTGGCATAGAAGACTAGCTCACATAAACTACAAAGCTTTACCATATGTAAGCAAGGTAGTTACAGGTCTACCATAATTCAAGTTTGATCATGAAGGTGTGTGCAAGGGATGTGCACAAGGAAAGAACATAAAGATTCATTTCCCGAAGAGAGATAGTAAAGTAGAAGGAATCTTTGAGATCATCCACTCATATGTATGTGGCCCAATGCCATCAACCTCTCTTAGTGGATATGTATACTATGTGTCATTTATTGATGATTATTCTCGCAAGACTTGGGTTTACTTCTTGAAATCAAAAGATGAAGTGTTTGGAAAGTTCAAAGAATTCAAAGCCTTGATAGAAAACCTCTCAGAAAGAAAAATCAAGATACTCAGGTCGGATAATGGAGGAGAATACATGTCAAAATAATTTTTAAGATTTTGCAGAGATGTCGAGATCAAGAGGGAGCTCACCACTCCCTATAATCCCCAACAAAATGGTGTAGTGGAAAGATAGAATAGACCAATAGTGGAAGCAGTGAAGACCATGATCCACGATCAAGATAATCCAATGCACTTATGGGATGAAGCAACAAGAACAACAATGTATGTTCAAAACAAATTATCCCATAGTGCACTTGAATTCAAAATCCCCGAAGAAATGTTCTTCAGAAAGAAGCCAGAAGTAATCCATCTCAAGATATTTGGATGTTCAATGTTTGTACACATTTCGAAAGAAAGGAGAACCAAGATGGACCCTTCAATCCAAGTAGGGAATATTTGTTGGATACTATGAGGTCTCTAAGGCCTTCGGAATTTACATACCAGGTTACAATCATATTGAGATCATCAGAGAGGTAACCTTTGATGAAGATGCAACACTCAATAAATCAAGGAGATGCCAACTTGAAGAAGTATATGAAGAAGAAATTGTAGCTCCCAGAGTTGCAGAACCAGTGAGGGAAGTTACAGTTACCCCTGACGATGAGATTCAAGAAGATTGTGATATGATAGAATCTCAAGAACCTCCCCAAATGAGGATCTATCACAAGAGAAATCCAACTTGGCAAAGGGAACTCATTCAAGATGGAGAGAAGTATGGTTCCCCAGAAGGAACCATGAGACAAATCAAGAAACCTAATTCATTCTCCAGTTATATGGCTTTGATGTGTGATCTCATAGAAAAGGAACCTACTTGCTTTGAAGAAGCCATTCAGAAGAAAGAATGGGCGGATTCCAGTATTACTCTTAGCACGAAAGAAGTGGAATACATTGTTGCATGTTCCGCCAGTTGTGAATCCATATGGCTTCGAAAGTTGTTGAGAGGTCTATTCGATATGGAGTTGGAAGAAACTGTGATTCTATGTGATAACCAAAGTTGCATAAAGATGATGGAGAACCCAATGTTCCATGATAAGTCGAAGCACATAGAAATCTGGTATCACTACATTCGCGATATGGTACAAAGGGGAGCTATAAAGCCCAATATGTTGGCATAGATGAGTAGGTTGCAGATGTGTTGACCAAGCCTCTGTCTCGTGTGAAGTTTGAGAACTTCCTAGACAAGCTTGGCATAGTCCGAAAAGACCTCCCTCGAAAGGGGGAGTGATGTCGATGATACTATGGTATCCTGACCAAAAGCGGGTAGCTCCGTTAGGATTTTATATCCTAAGGGATTGATCATCCCTAGGTAGATCCCGAAGGTCTGGTAAGGACGGTCTGTCAGAGTACATGTGCATGTATATGTCAGCTATGGTCAGCAGTGGTAGATCCATTAGGATTTTATAACCCTAGGGAATCTTATGATTCCTGGGAAGATCATGAAGGTCCAGTAAGGACAGTCTGTCAGAGTACCATGTGGTAACTCCATTGGGATTTTACATCCTAGGGAATCTTATGATTCCTAGGTAGATCTTGAAGGTCCGGTAATGATGGTCTATCAAAGTACCACAAAATGTTGTTGTTGCACCTACCTCATTATGTTGCTATATGATGATGATGTTGCTATCTCAGCCTTGTGTTGATAATGTTGTTGTTTCAACCTCATGTTGGTGTTGTTGATGATGTATCAGCCTCGTGTTGTTGTTGATGATGTTGTATCAGCCTCGTGATGTTGATGATGATGTTGTACTAACCACATGCTACTAATTATGGTGTTGATGATGTTGTTTCTTTAGTGTTATGCTAATTGATGTTGATGCAGATGATGATGATGATGCTACTCCAGCTCTGTGATGTGAATGATGATGTTATTGATAATGAAAATTTTTTTTGATGATTTATAGATATGCCAGTCAATGTTCCAGATGCTAATGATGTTCTTTCCCTCTCTCTTTCATGATGATGTTGTAGAATACCCTTATTGTTAAGGGGAAGTGTTGAAATATTGTAACTGCAAAGAATATTCTAATTATTGAGTTATTATCATGTAGATCAAATCCCCTTTTGTGGATTGATCATGCTAAGACTTGTGTATGAACAAATCCCCTTTTATGAATTGGTCAAATGCTAATTAAATGGTGGTATTTGAGAAGACGATCCCTAGGTCTAATTAAAGTGGTTTTAACCACAAGTTGAAGAAGTTGGCCCTGCTTGGTGAAGAGACATAACCCTAGTGCCCATCAACTAGTAGAAATAAGAGAGGAAGGTGCCTCATTCATTCACTCACTCAAGTCACGCATATAGTGCACAAGTTTGGAGGTAGTTGCAGTTGCAAGAAGAAAGAGGGAGGCACATTGCTCAGTCTTGGATATTCTCTAGTGGTTTGGTCTTTTGTCTTGGCATTGTATTGGAAATCTATATTAAGGAAGTTTTTGTTGGGTTTTCTCCACCATGAGGTTTTTCCAGGATAAAATGTTATGTACCTTGTGATTGTGTTTCTCTTAGTGATCGTGTTTATGCTATTATTGTCTAGTAAATTGAAAAGAACTTAATAGTTTCTCTAAATTTAACAAACCAAACCTGCTACTATTCACTCGAGCATTGGCTATACCACATGAAATAAGTGGGAAAAGGCCACATGAAGAAAATAAAGGAATATAACCTTAGAAGGTGGTAAATTAGCTTAAGTGAAAATTAGATCAGAGGTATAAACAAAAAAGAAGGGCGCCTCATTCCTCATTCTTGTCATTTTCACTTTTTCATCTTGAGCTCTTGAGCTAAGGACGCTTTGAGGCTTTTGGGAGAACAAGCCCTAGAGATCATCTCAGTGGTGAAAGATTCCACCTTTCCTGGTCCAATCTTGGTCATAGAGGTGGAAGATCCCTCCCTCACCATTCTACTCAGTAACAGGTTGTTTCTACAAGGCATAAGAAGATAAGTGTGCACTAGTGAGGGTTTTTCCAGCAGAAGGGCGCACCACTTGAGGAAGAAAAATTCAATCTGAAAGGAGGAAGAGGTATTTGGAGGTAAAACCTGTTGGGAAATGGTTGTTGGGCCTAGGGATCCTTTCCTAGAACATTATGGAGGAGTTTTACCTTGCATATATTTTATTGTGAGCTTGGCACGAGTTCTATAGGAGGAGGGCGCACTGTAGAAAGTAGATCTAGTCATTCGGTGTATCTAAACACCTCTATTTAGTAAGAAACTCAGCCAAGGGGTTTCTCTTGCCCTGATCTACTATCCTTTGGAGTTTGGAATGATTTGGAACTTGGAGGAGGAAGGCCGAAATATTGAGAAGCTACAACCAACAAAGAAGCGTGCAACTTATCTAGGAAGAGGAATTCCATCTTTAGAAGGGAAATAAATTTATCTTGTCTCTATATTCTTGTGTTTGTGATGCCTTTGGAGGATATTCTCTTCAATACTTGAGCTTATTGGAGAATTATTCATTCCATCTTGGATATTCTATCATTATCTATCCATATCTATAGATATATTGTATCAGTATCTTCTTACTATCTAAATAAAGGTCAGATCTGAAGTGGTTTTCTCTTCTTTGGTGTCCATTGCTTGTATCTTGTTATTTTCTTGCACTATATGCTATGTTCATTGTCTCTATGCTATAATCTTATTGAAAAAACACCTTCAATGCAACTTTGATAAAGCAAACCTGCATAATACATTGAAGCACTAAAACAAATAGTCAAAACAACCCTTGGTTCAGGGCAAAATCAACTTGGGAACATTACACCCCCTCTGCACAATGATTTGTCTTCTAAATTCTACGAAGGTGTACATCCCCTACCCCCCTTAGGACTTTTCGTGCAACAATTTGCCTGCTAAAGTCTATGGAGGTGTACATAACCTACCCCCTTCAAGGTTTTCCATGCAACAATTTGTTTACTAAAGTCTACGAAGGTGTACATACACTACCCCCTCAGGGTCAAATATTTTTATTTTAATAATGTATTATATAATAATAATAATAATAATAATAATAATAATAATAATATATTTTTAAGGTCACGGCTAAGCTAAACACCAAATACTGAGTTGGTGTATGAAACCCTCTTGTTTGTGGGACAAGTGACCCCCTCCACGTATCAATTTGTCTGCTAAAGTCTACAGAGGTGTACATACACTACCCCCCTCAGGGTCTTTGACAAATTGTTACTTTAGCAGGCAAATCGTTATGTGGAGGGGGTCCCACCCTAAGGGGGGTAGTGTATGTACACCTGCGTAGAATTTAGCAGAAAATTTGTTACGCAGAGGGGGTCCCTTGTACCCAATGCCGCAAAAGGGAAATCTCTCCAATGGAGTCGCCAATTCTATTACGAGGAAGAGGTGATTTTTCATGTTTATTGCTCTCTGTTTTCCTGAGTTTTTGTGTCTCTTTTTTCTTGATAGCCTTTATTTTTCTTTGTATCTAGGTTTCTTGGCCTAAACCTTGTCCAAGAAGTGTCTTCTTTGGCATACGCAGGTTTTCCCTTGGCAGTCGCATACGTACATGAGTTTTATGTCTTTAGGACGCGTACAAACGCTTTTGTTCCCTGAACAGTCGCATACACTATATTCTAAGCCTTTTTGGTTGAGTTTAGTCTTTGCTGGGTGAGTTTTGTTGGTTGTTGAGACTTCTTGGGTACCTGTTCTGATTGTTGAGTGCCTACAAAGTGATAGAAAACTACGTTATTGGTGAATCTTTTGGGTGAACTAATTTCTTGTCATTTTTTCTCATTTGTTGTCCTTGCATTTTGGTCTTGGTAGTCGCTTCTTAGTGTCATGCTTGGTTTGTCTCTTTGTGCTAGCAATAAGGTCTACCTTAGGGGTTGTTTATTCAGTCCTTGAATTTTCATTTCATTATATTGAAAATACGGAAAATATTTTTCCCGTTTGCATTTTACTCAGAGCATTTCAACTTTTGGCGGCATTGCATTGGTTTTGGCATGTTATGAAAGATTGCACTTCAATGAAATTGTCGAGATTGCATCCTGAGAACAAAATTTAGAAGTATACCATCTCTTTGAAAATCAAGACTAGTACTTAGCAGTGTTTTTATACTTGCTTGTTTATATATATATGTTGAGTCATTATACCATTAGTTTCGCGATCACACCTCTTGAGTAAGCAGAAGCCATTAAAATTAACACTGAATAATTAAAATTGATTAGAAATTATTTTATTTTCAGAGTACACAAACAAGATTAGGATCTTGGGCCTTGGAATATGATTTTGTGAGTAAACCTCTCCAAGGCTATCAAACTCAACGTATGTGTCCGACCAGGGAATGGTGAAACCCATTGTATAATTGGTGTCCTAGGGAGGCTCCGCTCACATCGGAGTTAAGCATGAGGTCGTGCGAAGTTCGTTGCAGAGATATCCCTTTAATACCTTCCTAGCATCAGAGATGTTTTTTGGGTACTATTCGTATATGGGGGTTTCACTAGTACCTTTACCTCCTTGAGAGACAGTGATTTTGAGACTTCAGGATTTGCTACCTTGCCCATACGGTGGACCATGTTGAAATATTGTAAATGTGAAGAATATTTTAATTATTGAGTTATTATCATGTAGATCAAATCCCCTTTTGTGGATTGATCATGTTGGGACTTATGTATGACCAAATCCCCTTTTGTGGATTGGTCAAACCCTAATTAAATGGTGGTATTTGAGGAGTCAGCCCCTAGGGATAATTAATGTGGTTTTAACCACTAGTTGAAGAAGTCGACCCTTCTTGGTGAAGATACATAACCCTAGAACCCCTAATCTAGTATAAATAAGAGAGGAAGGCACCTCATTCATTCACTCACTTAAGTCGCTCATCTAGTGTGTAAGTTTGGAGGTAGTTGCAATTGCAAGAAGAAGGAGAGAGAGACACATTGCTCAGTCTTGGATATTCTCTATTGGTTTGGTATTTTATCGTGGCATTGTATTGGAAATCTATATTAAGAAATGTTTTGTCAGGTTTTCTCCCCCATGAGGGTTTCCCAGGATAAAATGTTGTGTACCTTTGTTGGGTTTTATCCCCCATGAGGATTTCCTAGGACAAAATGTTTTGTACCTTGTGATTGTGTTTCTCTCAGTGATCCTACTTATGCTATTATTGTCTATTAAATTGAAAAGAACTTAATAACTTCTCTAAATTTAACATGATAGCAAATCTTGACTGAATAGAGCACCTTTCATTGGATAACCAAAAGCATCAATGTTGTCATACAATGAAAATTAGGGCTTTTATTAGAAGAAATGTTTTGACTAAAACCATCTAGGGAAGTGTGCCCTACCCTAGTGAACTCATTGGCATATTGAGTGCACCTTTTCAGTGGCCAGAGCCTCTAGAAAGTGAAACCCCAGTTTTGACTAGTACTAGAAAACTAGAMAACCAAGAAACCAGAACCAGTACGAGAAGTACAACTTTAGACTTTTTGTAGGCTCARTTTTAAGAGATAAAATTTGGATTTTTTGAAAACAGATTGCACCAACCTACTCGCCTCAGCCCAACGCACCTCTTAGTAAGTTCAGATTCAATTTCTAAGCACTTTCAATTTTTTKTCATTTTCCCAACTCCAAGTCAAAATGACTGCAAGTACCAAGCTTGTTGACAAGTTAGAAGGTGTGGAAAACTTTTGWTCCTCAAATTATAGGATTGCAATCATTCTTGAAAAGAGTGATCTTGCAAAATTCATAAAGGAAAATRTACCAGAACCCACAAAAGATGCAGCTAAAGAAAAGTACAGAAAGGATATGGTTAGGGCCAAAAGAATCATTGCAAACTCTATTAAAGATCACTTGATCCCTCAAGTGTCTTCGAAGAATACTCCAAAATAAATGTTTGATTCCCTAACCAAAATGTATGAAGGAAAGAACATAAATCAGAAGCTGAACTTGAGAACCCAACTCAAGAATACAAAGATGCAGAAAGGAGAAACAGTTCAAGATTGTTTCTCTAGCGTTACTCATTTCAAAGAACATATAGAAGCAATCGGAGATAAGTTGGATGAAGATGAAATCATCATGACAACTCTAAATGGTCTCATAAGACCTTGGGATTCCTTGATCCAAAATATTTGTGCTAGAAAGGAGAAACTACAATTTGACAGTCTTTGGGAAGAATGTGTTCAAGAAGAAGCAAGAGTAGCTAACCAAGAAGCAGTACTATTAAGGAATGAATACCAAGCCCTAGCTACTCATGCTAAAGGAGGAAATAAAAGGTCTCAATTCCAAAAGGAGACTCACCTACATTATGAATCTCACTCTCCAAAGAGATTCACCCATTTCCATAAAGAATATCACCCTCTAAGGAGATTCCAGAAATTTCAGAAAGGACAAAGAAGAGAAAAATATTTCTTCTCCTATTAATGTTATCATTGAGACAAGATGGAAAATATTGCTAAGAATTGTTGATGCAGACCCCCTATTCTCCCTCGGGGTTGTGCGACCTCCCGATCAAGGATCTTTGATTCTTAGAGCCAAATCAACTCTCTGAAACCTGAATGGTCTCCCTCGTGATTAAACATGGGCCCTTTTCAATCTTTTGGTGCAGGTTCTATGACACCTGCAACCTCTCCCTTTGCGTCGCTGAACTATCAGGGTCCAGGTGCTAGCTCCTCTTCCGTCATCCCTTCCCGTATGTGACCTCAAGATATGTCCTCACATAAACACACGATTGCAGGGCGACCTAGAGTGGTTTGAGACCACACTGCTTTTCTCCCCGCAATTCACTAGCAACTGCCACATGTCCTTTTGGAAATACTGTGGTTTCGATTGTGGCTTACTCCAATATTTTTAAAAGTCGAGCACTTTCTGTCCTCGTAACTAAGCAAGACTGTTGATATTTGTATCTTGGGCATTTCTTCTTGATCGACGGCCGAGGTCTTTCCTCTTTCAGCCTTGGTTAGCTATCAGTCAGTGGCCCTCTTCCCCCTTTCGCATGCACTCCCAGATATCCACGATCTAGCGACGCGTGCCCTCCTTCCAAACTGACCGCTACAATTGATTTCACCTTTCAGGCTTCGAGAGTTTCAACTCTCAACTCTTGCTCCCTTCGCAAGACTTCCACCTGAAACCGACGGCCTGTCGACGCGTGTCCCTCACAGATTGACGGTTGTGATTCACTTCACTCTTTGGGCTTCGGGAGTTTCAACTCTCAGTCTTCGCTTCCTCCCGGAGTTCTTTCACCTGAATACGACGATCTGTCGATGCGTGTCCCTCACAGATCGACGGTTGTGGGTCACTTCGCTCTTCGGGCTTCGAGAGTTTCAACTCTCAGTCTATGCTTTTTCTCGAAGTGCTTTCACCTGAAGACAACAATCTGTCGACATGTGTCCCTCACAGATCGACGGTTGTGGTTCACTTCAGCTCTTCAGACTTCGGGAGTTTCAACTCTCAGTATTCACTTTCTCTCGGAGTGATTTCACCTGAAGACGATGGATTCTCGCCGCATGTCCCCC
>JASDQU010104935.1:121938-142392 GCA_032191745.1 Picea mariana
ATCTAGAATGATCCCTCTCCCTCCTAGATGGATCTTAGCCGATGACTCACGAAACCTTTAGAACTTCACTCCTTTTGAAGATTTATCTCGATATATTTGTTGAGCTTTCTGCCTCTCTTCTCCTTTGACTCCTTAAAGTGTTACTTTGACACTTAGTCGAATTTCGAATATGTGCACTCCTTGCAACAGATTCTTAGGCAAGACTTAGCTTCTTGCGGGTGATTGTGCACACCTTGCAACAGTCTCTTTGCACTCCTTGCAACAGATTCTTACACAAGACTTATCTTCTTACAGGCGATTGTGCACACCTTGCAATAGTCCCTTTGCACTCCTTGCAAATGGAAAGTTCACACTATCTCTTCTGATCTTACGAATCGAAACAGACTCTGTCACTCCTTGCAGATGATTCTCATGCAAGACATAAGTTCTTGTAGATGACTGTGCACACATTGCAGTAGTCACTTTCCACCCCTTGCAAAGGGAAAGTTTCGTGTTATCTCTTCTGAGCTTCTGAGTCGAAATAGAGTCTGTCAATGCACTTCTTGCGGACTATATGCACACCTTGCATGAACTCAATGGAGAGAACAATCGAAAATTATCTAAACACTTCAAAGTTTCATATACTGAACAACATAACTCATTCATTCATGAAAACAAAATAATAGGGAATTGTAAACAGTAGCAACGCCATGCATTGAATCAATTTTCCACTGTTATATTCATTCAAAAGTAAATGGCTACAACTATGATAAAACAACAACTAAAAAATAAGCACAACTAAATCACAACAATCTCCTACTAACTTGCAGTAGCCTCATTCAGTCATACCACACTTCTATTTATCTCTGAGGGTTCTTAGGGTTCCCTCTGACTGCTCATCTTCTCGAAAAAAAAACCTAACTACTACCTAAGTTCTGTTACATTCAATACTAAGAGTGAAACTCCCAGATCACTTGTGATCATTCATCTCCAAGGCGTTTGATCTTCTTCAGTTTTCGATCATTTAAAAAAGAAAGCTTTGCAGGAAATGCCAGCGTTTAAGATTATGAATGATTCAAAGGCGCGCTAAGGCGTTGAGTTGTCTCTCCATGTGTGCTTGTTGAAGATGCTCCTGCATCATACTCCCCTGTCCAAAAATTCATGGACTCTTGTCCATGAGCTCCTGCACCGACTTTCCATGCTTTTGGATATCAGTTTCATTTTCCCAACTGCCATATTCTATCGGGTGTCCCTTCCACTTGACCAAATATTCAAAATAGGTCTTCCTTCTAGTCTTCTTGCCAACCCTCTGATCAATGATCTTCTCCATCTGTGTCTTTTCTACTATAGGAATTTGCTTCTCCCATTGAATCTATTTTTGATCTTCTGATCTCTATGTGTCATATTCCCTGTAAGGATACAGGTCTGATATGTTGAATATGGGTGATATTCCCACATAATCTGGCAGTGCAATCTCATAGGCATTTGCATCAAATTTCCTTAATATTTTACATGGTCCTATCTTCTTTCTTCAAATTGTTATATGTTCCCCTTGGGAACCTTTCTTTCTTGAGATGTGCAAGAACCTGGTCTCCTACTTCAAATTGAAGCTCTCTGCAATGTTGATCAACTATGCGCTTGTACTCTTGGCTAGAGTTCTGCAACTGCTCTCTGATCTGGTTATGGAGCTTCTGTATTTCTGCAACAAAATCTTCTGATCTCACTCTGTTCCAAGTCTCTCAACTCAGATACTCCTCTTGGTTGCATTCCATACAGTATTTGGAATGGGCTCTTTCCAGTGCTCCTGTTTGGTGAGTCATTGTATGCAAATTCTGCTTGCGGCAGAATCTAATCCCATTGACTATGATGCTCAACGACCAGACTCCTCAATAAGTTTCCCAAACTTCTATTCACCACCTTGGTCTGTCCATCTGTCTGAGGGTGGTACGTTGAGCTAGAGGACAAATATTTCCCCAACTTATTCCACAGTGTTCTCCAGAAATGACCAATGAATTTGGTATCCCTTTCTGAGACAATACTTTTGGGTAATCCATGAAGACGAACAACTTCCTTGAAAAATAAATTTGCAACATGTGTTGCATCACTAGTCTTATGGCATGGGATAAAGTGTGTCATCTTTGAAAATCTATCCGCCACCACAAATATGAAATCACATCCTCTTTGTGTTATTGGTAGTCCCAACACAAAATCCATGCTTATTGCATCCCAAGGCCTCTCTGGTATTGGCAATGGTGGATACAATCCAGTGTTTTGTCTTTTACCTTTTGCATGTTGGCAGATTCTACATCTGTTCACAAACTTTATCACTTTTGTTCTCATACCTGGCCAATAGTATGAATTGCTCATCTGTGCAAATGTTTTATCATGGCCGAAATGTCCATCCAATCCTCCACTACTAGTTGCCTTCAAAAGATTATCCCTCATTGAGCATTTTGGTATGCACAACTAATTTCCCTTGAACAACAATCCCTCTTGAACCATATACTCTGTCCATTGGATCTTGTCTCTCAACACATGATTTTCACATGCTTCGTATGCTTCCTTGAAATTTGGATCATCACTATACATTTCCTTAAGGTGTTCAAACCCTAAGGTCTTCACCTGAAACTCCTCCAGAATCAAACATCTCATGCTTAATGCATCAACAGCTTTGTTAGCATTTCCAGAAATATGTTTTATGACAAAAGTAAAATTATGCATAAACTCAATCCACTTTGCATGTCTCTGATTTAATTTTTCCTGTCTGGTTATGAATTGTAAATCCTGGTTATTGCTATACAAGACAAATTCCTTTGGAACAAGGTAGTGCCTCCATTTCTTCAAGGCTTGAATTATGGCATAAAATTCCTTATCATATGTGGAGTACTTTCTCTTAGTCTCATTCAGCTTCTCACTGAAATATGTGACTGGTTTATTATCCTGGATCAACACTGCTCCAATTACAACCCCACTTGCATCACATCTCACTTGAAATGTCTTTCCAAAATTTCATAAGACCAAAATTGGTCGTTCTGTTATATTCTCCTTCAATATATTGAAGCTCCTCTCAGCCTCCTCTGTTCATTTAAAATACTTGTGCCTCTTCTTCACTATATCCATTATTGGTGAACAAATTCCACTGAAATCTCTAATGAACTTCCTATAGAAACTCGCTAATCCATGGAAGCTTCTTACTTCAAACATACTCCTTGGTGATGGCCATTATTTGATTGCTTTCACCTTCTCTTGATCCATCTTCAATTCATTTGAAGAGATCACAAAACTCAAGTAAATGAGTTTTGTCTTCATAAAAGAGGATTTTTTCAGATTTATCAATAGCTTCTACTGTTGTAGTATCCTCATCACTAATGTCAGATGTCTCAAATGCTCCTCTTTAGTCTTGCTAAAGACCAGTATATCATCCAGATATGCAACCACAAACTTGCCAATGAAATATTTCATTATTTCATTCATCAGCCTCATAAAAGTACTTGGGGCATTTGTTAAGCCAAATGGCATAACACACCACTCATACAACCCTTCATTTTTCTTAAAGGTTGTTTTCCACTCATCACCTTCTCTCATCCTTATCTGGTGATATCCACTTTTCAAATCTATCTTAGAAAAAAAATTTGCTCCACTTAAACAATCCATTAAGTCATCTATTCCTGGCAAAGGAAATCTATACCTGATGGTGATCTTGTTAATGGCTCTCAAGTCTGTACACATTCTCCATCCTCCATCCTTCTTTGGACTCAACACAGTTGGTACTGCGCATGGACTCAATCTCTCTCTGACCAAACCCTTGTCTAACAAATCCTGGACTTAGTTCTTTACCTCTTCATTCTCTTGAGGTGTCAATCTGTATGCTACTTTGTTTGGCAGGCTTGCTCCTGGTATCAAATCAATATGATGGTTGATACTTCTGATGGGTGGCAATGAGTTAGAAAACTCATCCACTACTATGTCAGCAAAATTATCTAACAACTCTTGAAATTCTTCAGGCAAATCATCCATCGAAGTACTTGTAAGGACAACTCTGGGTTTCCTCACCACAACAAATTGCATCTCTTKTCCCCTCTTGACTTCACTCAGGAGTTCCTTCCCACTCATGAGAAGTATGCTTGTGTTGGCGTCATCTTTTGCTTTCTTCTCCTCTATTGGCAACAACATGTGTTTCCCACCATTCTTCTCCAAGGTGTAAGTATTTTTTCTCCCATCGTGAATGACATTTTTGTCAAACTWCCATGGTCTTCCCAACAAAACATGACATACATCCATGGGAATTACATCACACATAATTTCATCTCTATATCCTCCTATCTTAAATTCAATGAGGAATTGTTTAGTGACCATTACGTGGTATCCTTTCTACAACCATGAGACTTTATATGGCTTTAGATGTGCAGTTGTCTTCAGCTTCAATTTCTCCACCATCTATGTGGATACTAAGTTATCAGTGCTCCCACTGTCAATTATCACCTTGCATACTATGTCTTTAGTCTTGCAAGCTGTCCTAAATAGATTGTTCCTCTGTATTGGCTTTTCAATTTTTGGATCTGGTTTTAAGAGAACCTTTCTCAACATCAGGTATGTTCCATCCTCTGCACCTTCTGCTTCAACATTCCTTTTCTGTGCTTCTAAAATGTGATCTTAACCTCCTCCTTCTTTCTTTTTCTAGGGACATTCCCAAGACATGTGTCTTGTCTTTCCACAGGCATAACGCCTTACTTCTCCTCCTCTGCTTCTTCCTGTTCCTCTAGAAGAACTTCTTCCACCACCTTGTCTTCCTCGGGAACTTCCTCCTCTTTCTGAGTGACTGTGTGGTTTCTCAGTCTCGCCTTTGGATTTATGTGTCTTATCATGGACAACTCCCTTGCCTTTTCTTGGGCTTCGACCTCTATTTCATTGACTCTGTTTCCTGGTCAAATTCTCTTTTGCCTTCAAAGCAATCTGGTAAGCATCCTCTATTGTCCTCACTGACATCATGTTGATCTCATCCTGGATTTCATATCTCAAGCCATTTATATATATAGAAACCTTTTCTTCATCCTTCTCTCGTTTTCCAGTCTTGATATTCAGCTTGTAGAACACCTCCGTGTACTCTTTCACTGTCATATCCTTATGTCTCAGGTTCTGCAACTTCCTGAATAGATTTATCTGATAATCTTTGGGCATGAATTTATCCTTCAGCTTGGCTACCATTCTGTCCCAATTCTTTATCTTTTGTTTTCCTTTGCTTCTCCTCTCGGCCTGCAATTCATCCCACCACAGTGTTGCATGTCCCTTTATCCCGGTGACAACATGTCTCACATTTTTCTCCTCATCGACATCTTCATAGTCGAAATATTTTTCCATGGATCTTATCCAATCCAACGATTCTTCAACATCCAAGTTGCCTTCATACATTGGGATCTCTATCTTTTCTCTACCTCCCAATTTAACAACCGCTCTCAGCAAGCGTTCCTCGGAAACATTTTCCCCTGCAGCTTATTCGACTTTTGCTTCTTCATTCTTTGCATCACTGATGTCCCCAGCATCAGGTGCCCTCCTCTGCGTTGCCTCCATTGCCTCTAATCTTGTACGAAGCTATCTCATTTCTTTTTCTATAGCACGATTGGCTAAAGGTGGCTCCACACATCTCCTCGGTGGCATTGTGTTGACTGTCTCTCAGACACAGAGTACACCTTCAAGCTTTTTTTCGCTACCTGAAAAAAAAATCACGCTCTGATACCACTTGATGTAGACCCCCCTATTCTCGCTCGGGGTTGTGCGACCTCCCGATCAAGGGTCTTCAATTCTCAGAGATGAATCGGCTCTCTAAAACCTGAATGGTCTCCCTCGTGATTAAACACAGGCCCTTTTCAATATTTTGGTGCAGGTTCTATGACACCCGCAACCTCTCCCTTCGCGCAGCTGAACTATCAGGGTCCAGGTGCTAGCTCCTCTTCCGTTAGCCATTTCCTGTATGTGACCTCATGCTATGTCCTCACATAAACACATGATTGTGGGGCGGCCTAGAGTGGTTTGATATCACACCACTTTTCTCCCTGCAATTCACTAGTAGCTGCCACGCATCCTTTTGGCAATACCCTGGTTTCGATTGTGGCCCACTCCAAGATTTTTAAAACCCAAGCACTTTCTGCCCCCACAACTAAGAACGATTGTCGATCTTGGGATATCGGGAGTTGCTTATTGATCGACCACTGAGGTCTATCATCTTTCAGCCTTGGTCAGCTATCAGTCAATGACCCTCTTCCCCCTTTCGCACACACTCCTAGATCTCCATGATCTAGCGACACGTGCCCTCCTTCCAAACCGATGGCTACGATTGATTTTTCCTTTTGGGCTTCGGGAGTTTCAACTCTCAACTCTTTCTCCATCCGCAGGACTTCCACCCGAAACCAACGGCCTGTCGACGCGTGTCCCTCATATATCAATGGTTGTGATTCACTTCACTCTTCAGGCTTCGGGAGTTTCAAATCTCAGTCTTCGCTTCCTCCTAGAGTGCTTTCACCCGAAGACGATAATATGTCGACGCGTGTCCCTCACAAATCGACAACTGTGGGTCACTTCGCTCTTTGGTATTCGGAAGTTTCAACTCTCCATCTACACTTTTTCCCAGAGTTCTTTCACCCGAAGACGATGATCTGTCGACACATGTCCCTCACAGATCGACGACTATGGTTCGCTTCGGCTCTTCGGACTTCGGGAGTTTCAACTCTCAGTCTTCTCTTTCTCCCGGAGTGCTTTCACCCGAAGATGACGGATTCTTGCCGCATGTCCTCCTCAACAGATGGTTGCGATCCACTTCGGCCTTCAAGACTTTGGGAGTTTGTCAAAATCCGCACTTGGAATCCTCCGAAGTGAGATTTCCCAAAATCTCAAATCTGTCGACACGTATTTCCTGGTGACCAACGACCTAGATCTGCTTTGGACTTCTGGAATTCGGGAGTTTGTCGAACTTTGCACTTGGAATCCTCCGAAGTGAAATTTCCCGGAATCTCATATCGGTCGACACGTAGCTCCTGGAAACCAACATTCTGGATCTACTTCAGCTTTCGGCTCTTCGTCAATTTCGCTTTCTCCTTATCCACAAAAATTCCAAAGTGATTTCGCTCCGGAGTTAGGGATCTTCCGCCACATGTCCCTCTGGATGATGGACGGTCCCTGGCCTCTTCAGGACTTCAGAAAATACTCGCTCCTATGCACACACAGAGAATTAAAACTCATGCGCCTTTCCCATATCCAACAATCTGGAATGATCCTGCTCCCTCCTGGATGGATCTTATCCAGTGACTCATGAAACCTTCTGATCTTCACTCCTTTTGAATATTTCTCTCGCTATCTCTCTTGAGATTTCTCTCTCTCTGCTCCTTTGAATCCTTAAAGGGTTACTTCGACACTTAATCGAATTTCGGATATGTGCACTCCCTGCAACAGATTCTTACGCAAGACTTAGCTTATTGCGGGTGACTATGCACACCTTGCAACAATCCCTTTGCACTCCTTGCAAATGGAAATTTCACGCCATCTTTTCTGAGCTTACGAATCGAAACAGACTCTGTCACTCCTTCCAGCTAATTCTCACGCAAGACTTAAGTTCTTGCGGATGAATGTGCACACCTTGCAGCAGTCACTTTGCACCCCTTGCAAAAGGAAAGTTTCACGCTATCTCTTCTGAGCTTATGAGTCGAAATAGACTCTGTCAATGCACTCTTTGTGGACTGTATGCACACCTTACATGAAATCAATGAAGAGAACAATCGAAACTTATATAAACACTTCACAGTTTCATATACTCAACAACATAACTCATTCATTCATGAAAACAAAATAACAGGGAATTGTAAACAATAGCAACACCATGCATTGGATCAATTTTCCTCTTTTATATTCATTCAAAAGTAAATGGCTACAGTTATGATAAAACAACAACTAAAAACTCAGCAACAACTAAATCAAAACAATCTCCTACTAACTTGCATTAGCCTCATTCGAGCATACCACACTTCTATTTATCTCTAAGGGTTCTTAGGGTTCCCTTCGACTACTCGTCTTCTCAAAAAAAAATCTTAATTGCTACCTAAGTTCCATTATATTCAAGACTAGGAGTGAAACTCCCAGATCACTCATGATCATTCAGCTCCTAAGCGTTTGATCTTCTTTAGTTTTTTATCATTTCAAAAAGAAAGATTTGCAGGAAACACCAATGTTTAAGATTCTGAATGATTCAAAGGCACACAAAGGCGTTGAGTTGTCTCTCCACGTGTGCTTGCTAATGATGCTCCTACATCAATTGTCCAGTGAGAAGAGAAGAATACAAGAAGAAAAATAACAAAATACATCACGCCCATGTAGTTGAAGATGATGATCCACCCACGAAGTTGACTAAAGAAGCAATTGAAGACTATGTCTTATTTTCCACCCTCTCGGGACCTCTGTCACCTGGAGAAGATACTTGGATAATAGACAGTGGTGCCTCTAAGCAAATCACAGGTTAGAGAGGCATTCTCTCTAGTGTTATAAAAAAGAACTTTCCCCAGAAAGTTACATTCGGAGATGATTACCGGTAACCTATCAAAGGAGTGGGAGAATCCACTTACAAACTCAATTCAAGGACCCCAATGAAGATGAAGGATGTAGTATATGTACCAGGTTTGAAAAAGAACTTACTTTCTATCTCACCTTTAGATAATAAAGGTTTCAGGGTTGCATTCATAGATGGTGAAGTTCTTATGTGGCCTAAAGGAAAAACCATAGAAGATGCAATTGTCATTGGAACAAAAGAAGGAGGCATGTATAAGTTAAAAGGTCAATTGGATGTAGCTTTGACTCACTCCATTGAGAGTCCATGTGAACTTCGGCATATGAGACTAGCTCACATCAACTACAAAGCCTTACCATATGTAAGAAAGGTAGTTACAGGTCTACCAGAATTCAAGTTTGATCATGAAGGTGTGTGCAAGGGATGTGCACAAGGAAAGAACATAAAGAATCCTTTCCCAAAGAGATATAGTAAAGTAGAAGGAATCTTGGATCTCATCCACTCATATGAATGTGGTCCAATGCCATCAACCTCTCTTAGTGGGTATGTATACTATGTGTCATTTATTGATAATTATTCTCGCAAGACTTGGGTTTACTTCTAGAAATCAAAAGATGAAGTGTTTGAAAAATTAAAGGAATTCAAAGCCTTGATAGAAAACCTCTCAGAAAGAAAAATCAAGATACTCAGGTTGGATAATGGAGGAGAATACACGTCAAAAGAATTTGTAAGATTTTGCAGAGATGTCGAGATCAAGAGGGAGCTCACCACTCCCTATAATCCCCAACAAAATGGTGTAGCAAAAAGAAAGAATAGCACAATAATGGAAGCAATGAAGACCATGATCCACGATCAAGATCTTCCAATGCACTTATGGGATGAAGCATCAAGAACAAGAATGTATGTTCAAAACAAATTATCCAATGGTGCACTTGTATTTAAAACCCCCAAAGAAATGTTCTCTGGAAAGAAGCCAAAAGTAATCCATCTCAATATATTTGGATGTTCAATGTTTCTACACATTATGAAAGAAAGGAGAACCAAGTTGGACCCTTCAAGAAAGAAGGGAATATTTTTTGGATACTGTGAGGTCTCTAAGGCTTTCACAATTTACATACCAGGTTACTATCATATTGAGATCAACATAAATGTAACCTTTGATGAAGATGAAACACTCAAGAAATCAAGGAGATGCCAACTTGAAGAAGTATATGAAGAAGCACTTGTAGCTCCCAGAGTTGTAGAACCAGTGAGGGAAGTTACACTTACCCTTGACGATGAAATTCAAGAATATCATGATATGATAGAATCTCAAGAACCTCCCCAAATGACGATCTCTCACAAGAGAAAGCCAACTTGGGCAAGGGAACTCATTCAAGATAGAGAGAAGTATGGTTCCCTAAAAGGAACCATGAGAGAAATCAAGAAACCTAATCCATTCTCCAATTATATGGCTTTGATGTGTGATCTCATAGAAAAGGAACCTACTTGCTTTGAAGAAGCGATTCAGAAGAAAGAATGGGTGGATGCCATGACAAAAGAATACCAATCCATTATAAAGAATGATGTATGGGAAATAGTTCCTAGACCGAAGAACAAAGATGTGGTATCTTCCAAATGGTTATACAAGATAAAGCATGTTGCATATGGAAGTATTGAAAAACATAAATAAATGTTTGTAACTCGTGGATTTTCTCAAAAGGAAGTCATTGATTATGAAGAGATGTTTCATCATGTAGCCAGATACACTTCTATCAGAATAATTATAGCTCTTGCAGCCAAGACGAAGTGGAAGTTACACCAGATGGATGTGAAAACAACCTTCTTAAATGGTGTTATTAAAGAATAAGTGTATGTAGAACAACAACAAGGGTTTGAAGTTGAAGATAGAAAAACTCATGTCTGCAAGTTGAAGAAGGCTATGTACAAGTTGAAGCAAGCTCCTAGAGCTTGGTATGGCATAATTGACAGTTTTCTGACGAGCTTGGGGTTTACCAAGAGTATATTTGATTCTAACATTTACTTCAAGGTTATGAATGATGAGCCAATTGTATTATTATTGTATGTGGATGACTTATTCTTAACTGGAGAAGAAAAACTCATCAATGAATATAATAAGAAGCTCATTGCAGAATTTGAGATGAAAGACCTGGTCCTGATGCATTACTTCTTAGGTCTTGAAGTTTCCCAGAGCCCAGAGAAGATCTTCCTTAACCAAGGGAAGTACACAGTTGAAATACTAAAGAGGTTTGACATGTTGGAATGTAAATCCATGAACACACCCATGGAAACAAATTTTAAGCCCCTGGTTGATACTTCGTCATAATTGGTTGATGTTGCATTGTACAGACATATTATTGGTTCGTTGATGTATATGACAAATACCAGGCCCGATATATGCTTTGCTCTGAACACCTTGAGTCAATATTTGGTAGAGCCCAGACGTGTTCACCTTGTAGCTACAAAGCATGTGATGAGATACCTTAAGGGTACGTTGGACTTTGGTCTCTATTATACTAGAGATCATGACTTCGGACTGATTGGTTATATAGATTCAGATTGGGCTGGAAGTGTTTTTGATAGAAAGAGCACTTCAGGATGTTGTTTCAATCTGGGGTTAGCCATGACTTCATGGCAGTGTAGGAAGCAATCCAATATGTCTCTCAGCATGGAAGAAGCAAAATACATTGCTGCATGTTCCACCAGTTTTGAAGCCATATTAGTTCGGAAGTTGTTGACAAGTCTATTTGATCTGGAGATGGAAGCCACCGTGATTCTATGTGATAACCAAAGTTGCATAAAGATGACGGAGAACCCAGTTTTCCATGATAAGTCGAAGCACATAGAAATCTAGTATCACTACATTCGTGATATGGTGCAGAGGGGAGCTATAAAGCTCCAATATGTTGGCATAGATGAGCAGGTTGTAGATGTGTTGACCAAGCCTCTGTCTCGTGTGAAGTTTGAGAACTTCCGAGACAAGCTTGGTATAGTCCAAAAGGACCTCCCTCAAAAGGGGGTGTGATGTTGATGATACNATGTGTTGACCAAGCCTCTGTCTCGTGTGAAGTTTGAGAACTTCCGAGACAAGCTTGGTATAGTCCAAAAGGACCTCCCTCGAAAGGGGGAGTGATGTTGATGATACTATGGTATCCTGACCAAAAGTGGGTAGCTCCATTAGGATTTTATATTCTAGGGGATTGATCATCCCTGGGCAGATCCCGAAGGCCCGATAAGGACGGTTTGTCAGAGTACATGTGCATGTATATGTCAATTGTGGTTAGTAGTGGTAGCTCCGTTAGGATTTTATAATCATAGGGAATATTATGATTCCTGGGAAGATCATGGAGGTCCGGTAAGGACGGTCTGTGAGAGTACCACGTGGTAGCTCCATTAGGATTTTACATCCTAGGGAATCTTATGATTCCATGGTAGATCCCGAAGGTATGGTAAGGATGGTCTATCAAAGTACCACAAAATGTTGTTGTTGCACCTACCTCATTCTGTTGTTATATGATGATGATGTTGTTATCTCATCCTTGTGCTGATGATGTTGTTGTTTCATCCTCGTGTTGTTGTTGTTGATGATGTATCCACGTCGTGTTGTTGTTGATGATGTTGTATCAGCCTCGTGTTATTGTTGATGATGTTGTACTAACCACATGCTACTAATGATGGGGTTGTTGATGTTGTTGTTTTAGCGTTATGCTAATTGATGTTGATGCAGATGATGATGATGCTGCTACTCCAGCTCTGTGTTGTGAACGATGATGTTATTGATGATGAGAAAAACTTCCGATGATTTATAGATATGCCATTCAATGTTCCAGATACTGATGATGTTGATGCCCTCTCTCTCGTGTGATGATGTTGTAGAATACCCTTCTTGTTATGGGGGAGTGTTGAAATATTGTAACTACGAAGAATATTCTAATTATTGAGTTATTATCATGTAGATCAAATCTTTTTTTGTGGATTGATCATGCCAGGACTTATGTATGAACAAATCCCCTTTTGTGGATTGGTGAAACCCTAATTAAATGGTGGTATTTGAGAAGTCGGCCCCTAAGGATAATTAAAGTGGTTTTAACCACTAGTTGAAGAAGTTGGCCCTGCTTGGTGAAGAGACATAACCCTAGTACCCCTTAGCTAGTATAAATAAGAGATGAAGGCGCCTCATTCATTCACTCACTCAAGTCACTCATCTAGTACGCAAGTTTGGAGGTAGTTGCAGTTGCAAGAAAGAGAGAGAGACGCATTGCTAATTCTTGGATATTCTCTAGTGGTTTGGTCTTTTATCTTGGCATTGTATTGGCAATATATATTAAGGAAGTTTTTGCTAGGTTTTCTCCCCCGTGAGGGTTTCCCAGGATATAATGTTGTGTACCTTGTGATTGTGTTTCTCTCAGTGATCCTTCTTATGCTATTATTGTATAGTAAATTGAAAAGAACTTAATAGATTATCTAAATTTAACAAACCAAACCTGCTACTGTTCGCTCGAGCATTGGCTATGCCATGGTGACTTTAGTTGCTTGACCTAGGTATCCACATAGGTTGCTTGTAGGAGTTATTCTACAGGTATCTTGAGTCAGATAAGGATCGGACAACACACAAACTTTATGGAGGATTTCTCTCCAGAGGAATCTAACCGACTGCGTCGTGAAGCCCATGAGGGTCCTTATAACTGATTATGTTACCTCCACTCTATTGTTCGGGAGTCTCATCCCCTCCTGGTAGAGACATACCTTCTTTAGTTTGGGAGGTCCCTTTCAACCATCTCCTCTTGTTTGCATGCATTGGCTTCTAATTTTAATTAGGAGTGTACTCTTTGTATGTTAGTTGGCCTTAGGATTTTTCTTTGCGTGACGAGTTTTGAGTCATCGTGGAGTGAGACTAGCCTCCTTGTCGGCTGTGTCGTCTCTTGAATCAATTACCACAATTTGGTTTGATACTAAGCCACCTCCTAAAAGGCGTAGAATTAATAAGCATGGTATGAACATCTCCACCGCTTAGGCTCATGATCATCCTATTCTGAGTATTGTTTCGACTCCAACCTCTGTTATGGTTGGTGGAGCCCCCATGACTCCCTCAATTAGTGCTACCCAATCCATGAGCTCGTCTCAGTCCATGGGGACTTATCCTTTTATATTTTTGAATGGTATGACTTCGTYGTCATCGATATTCRTTCCCCCTGGAACCTTTTTGATGGGGAAGCCTTGTTATAGTACTCAGTCGATGCCTCTGGCCTCTAATCCTTTCTCTTTTGATATGTTGAATATGACTTYGTACATGTCATCCTCCTTTCCGACACCCAACGTCAACGCTAGTTTTGGGTCGGGGGGCACATTGCCTCCTTGTAATCCTTTCCTGATTGTTGGGGAGCATATCCCTTGTTCATTTCCTATGATGGTGGGTTGGAATCCTTCTTCCTCCAGACCCAATCCTAGCTACAATTTTCAAGGGTGGAATGCATATATGGGCAGTGTTCCTACTTCATATATCTCGTCCGTCTATCTGTCATCCACAATGCCTTTTCCCACGAATGCTTCTTTTATTGCAAATCCTCCTCCAACCTATGATATTACATCAGGGTGGAACCCTTTCTCTAATTTGGACAACCCCCCGCATGGAGTCCTTCATCATGGGGCAATAGATATCCTCACATGGAATATTTGTATCATATCACTTTTTCCTCGCAAGCATTCCCATCCAGGTAAATTGTTTGATCATTAAATTTATAGTTGATTGCATTCTTAATAAGTGAAGGGTATTATCTCTAGTGTGAGAGTCCTCGTGACTTGGACCATTATCCCTGGTATGGAAGTCCAAACCTTATTGATTGATTATTATGCTAGTCAAGAAGACATAAAAGATCTAGCAAGAAAGTAAAATAAGACATCAATCCTTCAGACTTCAGAGAGAGTTACTTGACTCATAGGGAGTCAAAACAAAATGAAAAGAAGGAAGAGACAATACCTTCTCCCCCTTCAGCAGTTCAGAGGGAGACAAACATCATTCCAGCTGATCCAGTTGCTCCAGTTGATATGCCCAGAGATATTGCAGTTAGGCATAAAGGGCATGCCTAGGCCCGACAAAACTCTGCAGAAGGCAGAGGAACATACAAGTCCCTCAAGGGACATCCCGAGAAAGCAAAAGAGACTTTCGAGCTACCCTTCAGCCATGAGTCACTTCATTGATTTTGAGGCTCCCTGTCTTGGAGAAGCAACAGGAGAACAAGTATGGCAAGATGCCATAACAAAAGAATACCAATATATCTTAAAGAATGATGTATGAGACATTGTTCCGAGACCAGTAGGGAAGTCTATGGTGAATTCCAAGTAGATCTATAAAATCAAGCATGTAGATGATGTAAGTGTCGAGAAATACAAATCGAGATCTGTTGCCAAATGATTCCCACAAACAAAGGGAGTTGTCTATGATGAGACACTTGATCCAGAAGTTGAGTTGTTGGATACAAGCAATATTTGACTTCTGATTTCGAGATAAAGGATCTGGGTATGATGCACTACTTCTTGGGACAAGAAGTATGACAAGAGGGCCAATGAGACTTTTCCTGAGTCAAGGAAAATATACAGTGGGGATATTAAATAAGTTCAGTGTGACTAAATGAAAATCCATGCCTTCACCGATGATGATGAATTTGAAATGATGATGATTCAGACGAGTTTGTTCCACAACTGATTGGATCATTGATGTATCTGGTTAAACCCAGACTCGATATATGCTATGCAGAGAATGTACTTAGCCAATTCATGAGTTAGTCGAGACAGACTCACTAGAAAACAACAAAACATGTATTGAGATATCTACGAGGCACAGTTAGATATGGCCTGAGATATGCCTCCAGTATAGACTTGAGTTTGTAGGGATATGCATAATGGACAAAAAGTACAGTGGATCGGAAGAGCACATCTGGTTGTTGTTTTACTGTGAAGTTTTCCATGGTTTCCTGGTGCAGCAGGAAACAAAGCTTCGTGGCCTTGAGTACCATAGAAGCAGAGTATATAGCATTGAGTGTGCGAAGCAGTGTGGCTTCACAAGCTTTTGACAGATTTACTTGATCACGAGATGGATTCTATGATTATAACCAGAGCTGTGTGAAGCTCTTTGAGAACCCTGTGTTTCATGATAGATCGAAACACATTGAGATAAAAGATCATTTTTCATAGACATGATGTAGAGGAAAGCAGTACATGTGCAGTACCTTCCTACACATGAGCATATTGCAAACATCTTCACCAAACTGGCTCGGTGAAAAATACCTCTCTAGCTAAGAGGGAGTGTTGATGACTACAACCAAGATAAAGTTTGAGTACTTTCATGCGAGACTTGGCCTGATGGAGAATGCCTCCCTAGCTGAGAGGGAGTGTTGATGATTACAACTGTGTGAGACATCCTCCAGGACACAGACCTGAGAGAGAGCCCCTGAGTTGGGTGTGTGGTTCCTATCTGAGATAGAACTGGAACGTTGTGCTGGCCTCCTCCTTGCAGAGAGTTGAGATGATACTCCAGATGATTCTCCTATGTAACACAGTGAGAAAAAGATCTGCTGAGTTGGACGTGCCTATGGATGAGCATAGGTGAACGTGTGAAAGCCCATGAACTAGGTGCGTCGTTCTGAGACAGAGATGAAACGATGTATTAGCCTCCTCTGAGCGGAGAGTTGAGATGATGAACTCCAGATGAATCTCCTGTGTAATGCAGTGAGAAAGAAGATCTGTTGAGTTGGACATTCCTGTGGATGAGCACATGTGAACATGATCATAGTGGTTGAGCACTAGTGAGTGTGGTTCTCCTGTGAGACGCAGTGAGATAGAAATGTGGACATCCCTGTGGCTGAGCACAGATGGATGTGCCCCAAGTGGCTGAGCACTAGTGGGTGTATGAAATCCCTTGCTATATTGTTCAATAGTCAAACTTACCTGTAACCCTATTTGTAATGCAAAGGGTACAAGTCGGCCCCTCCTTAATGTAAAAGATAATTAATATGCTAGTTATTAATTATATTGTGAGTTATTGGGGTTGGCCATGTTGTGTCAATAGACACCACTGTTGATAGGTTTAGTCTAATATAAGTAAAGGTAAATTCCCCGTTGAGGAATCATATCACAAGTGTGAGATTGGAAATTTCAGCAAACACTTGTTCTTGGGAAAAAGTGTGCACCTCTCTTGGGTGCTAGGTTTCTAAGGTTTGTGAGAACCCTTTTGTGTGCAAGGTGTTTATGGCGGTGGAGGTCTTTCTCTTGAAGAATATAACAAAGGATTGGTTGGGTTTTCTTTCCTTGTTGAGAAGGGTTTCCCATGATACTTTTTGTGTACTTGTGCATGGTGTTTCTTCTTGTGATCTTGGTTGTTGCAACAAATTGTTTATGGTTTAAGTAAAATGCTAAAATGGAATGAAATTCATGCTTAAGCCTTGCTTATTGAAAAATCAACACTATTGTCATGGTACGAGAAGCGTGGTCCTTGTCTGATGGCCCTTCTAGTTTCGAGTCCTCTTCGGTTGCCCAACAATCTAATCAATCTTTGGTTGATGAAGTGGTCATGTTGATGCAATCTTTGGCCAACACCACTCTTGTTTTGGGGGGTGATGCATCTGTTGACCATGTTGTCTCACATCCTATTCAACCAGCGGTTGGGGAAGTGGTTGTGTTGATGCAATCTTTGGCCGATCCCACTCTTCTCTTGGAGAGTGATAAGTCTAAGGAAGTGACATCATCGATGCAATCTTCGGCCAATCCTACTCTTATTTTGGGGAGTGATGCTTCTTTCGACCATGTCCTTAGCATTTCAAATTCAGTATCTTTTGAACAAGGGGTCATCCCACTCTCTCCAAGTACGCTCCCTCCAAGTCCTAGGATAGTTTCCTTTGATTGGATTGATCTTGTAGAGCTTTACCTTCCTTCTTCTACACCCTTCGAGATAATGGTTGGAGTTAATAAAATAATCGTTCGTCAATGTATTGTAGATGAAGGATTGTCTGCAAGTATTTCATCTTCCTCGACTTGGCAAGTTTTGGGTTCTCACAAGCTTGTGTCGGCTACCAGTGCGTTGCTTCCTTTTGATAGAAGACCTACACGGAAGCCCTGCCCTCCCCCCATGGGCCCAAGTAATTTGGTGTTTCCTCTTAAGTCTGATCTTGTTATCTGTGAGACCTCGAGCCTTGGTATTTGTGAGTTGTCGAGCCCCAATTTCATGGATGTCGAGTTGCCTTCAAATGAGGCTATCCTTGAAGATATGATTTTGTATTTTCAACCTCTGCTTGAACTAGAAACTTTACAATTTGATTACCAAATAATCCCTTGGCCTAGGCCTAGCAATGGGCTATGTTGTCGTCCTAATACACACTTGCAAATGTGAGCAAAGTCCAGCTCACTTAGTGTGTCCTTGGAGGCACAATGCCTAGGTTCTCAGTCCACACTGTCACCTTGACTGGAACNCTAAGGGGGAAAACTAGCCTAAGATGCTAAGGCAGCAAATGCAAAGTGCAAGTTAATCTAAATGACAATCAACCCTTTCCCTAAGTCAACTATGACTAGTGCCTAAGGTTGGGCAATGGGTTCAACTAAATTTGAGGGCGTTCAATTACAAAAAAGTTTACAAGTGAAATAAGTTGAAACTACCCCAAACCAAAGATTACAATTACTTACAAAAGAATTAAAGATGTTACAATAATTACACAAGATACAAATATACAAGATAAAGATGACGCTAAAAATGTGAAAGCTTTAAGATATTCAACTCACAATCAATCACATAAGCCAAGCATGCCCCAATAGCACTTACTCTATTGGACTGCTTTTCAATGGCAACCATAAAAGCACTCAAGACTCAAGAAGGTGATGCCTCCCCAAGTGGGATACTCAACTCCTTCTTAAATCACACCACAAGAGCAAATAAGAAAGATAAATCAATGTTTTAAATCAAGTGCTCATATAAACTTAAGACAATTAGAGATAAACCATAAGATTGCAAGTAAAGATTGTAAAGATATTATGTGTTTGCAATAAGTGTGTTCCTAAACATACATCTAAGTCCCCCCAACACACATGGATTATCTATGCAACTAAGTGATTAAGGAGTTTGTTAAAAGTTAGATAAATTTTATTCCCCCCTCCAAAACTATGTTGGGGCTTTAACCTTCCTCCTCCCTTGGCCAAATAACTGCCGGGTGCTCAAGATAGTAAGGCAATGAGGCCCACCCTAGCTTCCCAGGTCAGTCCTGACAGTAAGATTACTTCCCGGAAAGGATCCCCTCCTGGAGGATCACGAGACGGTTCCCCGCCACTTCCTTCCGTTGTTTTCCTCAAACCCATTTTAAATGGTGGAGATGGATGAATAAATCTATCCTAAGTGTCTAAAATGTTATTATGACTCTCGAGTGAGTCTTTAGGTGTGTTTGGTGTATTTTAGGAGAGTTTTAGGTGCCCAAAAATTAAGTTTTTAGCCCAAAACCGAAAATGAAGTTGTTGTTATGAGTGTGCTTGCAAGATGTAAATACAAAGACCATAAACACATCTAAATATCAATGGAAAACTGCAAGATACATGTCATTCATTCATCACCATTCCATATGTAAACTTGAAAAAAAAATGTGAAGTTAAGGCAATAACAACTTGCCACTTATAACAGAAAATTGCTTAAGATTTCTTCACTAAACCACATGAATCATCCCATAAGAAGTTTGTTGAAAATGAAAAAATTTGCTGAAAAGATAATTTATATCCTACACCATTCACATGTCCATGGAAGGCTTTGCAAACTTAAATGAAAAAAAACATGAAAAGTTGAGAGATATAAGTTTGCCCAAAATGTATTTCCACTTAAGCATAGATATGTGTTGTATTTAGTTATGCCAATACTTAGATAACATGTGAAACTTCAAAGCATGTAAACAATACTTAGATAACCAAAACWTGAACTAAGATTAGCAATATGTGTGAGGATCTAACTCTAGAATATTTTAAACCATGTAAGCAATATAGATCATTCACATTTTACTATCCTAGCCCAACGATATTGGGGGTTACTCTCCCAAGGTGTAGGCACATTAATCTTAAGCAAAACTTGAAAAACAAAAGATCAAACCACTCACAATGGCCAAGGTGGAAGCAAGCCTACCATTTTTGGCCAAAGAGGGTTGTAAAGAAATAAAAAATGCTGAAATTAAAAACTAAACTAGCCCAACGATTTTGGGGGGTTGGCTTTGTTATCGCTCAGTTTGTAAGATATGTTAAGTAGCTTGAAGGCAAGTGTCAAACTGGCGTAACAGGAGCTTCCCCCACCCACTGTCACCTCGATGGGGGGCTCTTTCTATTTACGGTGGCTAATCCCAAGGGAGACGCCCCTAGTAATCTGGAGTTTTAAAGGAAAAGGATCAAGGGTTCAAGGCTCACAGGTTAAAATAAGCTTTCCCTTCACAGATTATTGCCAAGAAGATAGTCAAGAGAAGATATTCCACTGAAAGGGGCACCTGTTTGCGAGACAAGGCAAATGATAAAACTAAAAGAGTGCAAGCAGTGGTTAGTACTTCATAAATTAATGACTATCTTTAATACATATGAGCATAAATAAATGTAATTATTGACGAAGTCAATGATTGCAACCAAAGCTATGGCTTATAATATTACTTCTTCAATAAATACAAATGACAAGGCATTCAATGTACAATTTCAATCCTTGAATTATCACAATGCAATAAATATGCTCATATATATTGTTGCTGCATCAAACCTGCTAAAGGGTGACGTCAGCCCTATTCTAGGTTAGTTTTAGCTAGACAATAAAGTGGACGTTTTGCTAATTATGCCAATGAAAATAACCAATACTTCAAAGTCTATCAATGGATGACAATGCCACAACGTTTTACACTAAACAAGAGATCAAAATAGGCATGACGTCATCA